>LGRX02003239.1:0-24121 GCA_001247695.2 Cymbomonas tetramitiformis
GCCTTCAAATATACCCTTTTTTCTCGACAAGTGTCCAAGAACTGACGTACGTGGTCGTAGTGTTCCTCCACCGTGCGCGAGAAGACGACCACATCGTCGATGAAGATTCGTACAAAGGGGAGATGACCGAGTGCACGCTGCATTCGCCGTTGATATTGAGAGGGAGAGTTCTGCAGGCCCTGGGGCATCACCAACCATTCATAGGCCCCCATCTGGGTGGTGAAGGCGGTCTTCTCCACGTCCTCCTCGGCCATCGGCACTTGCCAGAATCCGTCCACCGCGTCAAAGGAGGAGAAGAACGCTGCCCCTTGCATCTCGTCAAACATCAGTTGGATGTCCGGTAGTGGGTACCGGTCCCGCACCGTCTGCTGGTTCAATTGTCGGTAATCCACGACCAGACGTAATGTCTTCGGGTCACCAGGCTTGGGTACCATCAGACATGGGGCGGCATACGGGCTTGATGACGGCCGGATGTAACCCTTCTTCATGAGTTGCTCGATACGTTCACGTAGCTGGCGTAGCTCTTCAGCGGTCATCTTGTATGGGCGCCTACATGGTGGTCCACCCTCCGCGTCCGGCTTGCGATCGATGCGGGCCTTGTCCTCCTCAGTGCGACGCAACTTGGATGCCTCCGGTAAGGCTGCACACAGGGTATCCAAATACTTCTCAAAGAAGGCGTCAAAGCGCTGCCTCCACGTGCTGCTTACCGGTGCGTCTCGAGTATCTTGACGGGGCCCTTCCTTCTCCAGGGTGGCGTGAGATGACGGTACTTCAGCAGCGGTAGCTGCGAAGGCTCCTGCCTCATGGTCGTCCCCGCGCGCCGCCATCATGAGCCACTGAGGTTGCGATTCTTCATCCCCGGCCAGGCGCCTGGTTTCCGCGTGGATGAGGTGCTGCTTCAGTTGCGTTGCCGTCAAGAACACCTCATCGATCAGCCCTGCGCCCTGGGCCTTGCCCTGACCCATCCCCGGACTACAACCCACGAGCGTCACCCGTTGTTGTCCTCCACCATTTGCTCGCGTGTTGAAGGAGACGGAACCGTGACCGGCATAATCCAACGTGATTGGGGAGAGACTGCGAAGCCACTTACCCCCCAACACCACGTCTACTTGGATTCCTAACGGCAAGACCCGTAGAGCCATCCGCTTCTCGCAGTAGTTTACTCCCGACGCCGCGCGTGCGGTGAACTTGGTGTACGCCACCTCTCCAGCGGTCTTTACAGACCCATCTGCCAGCGTGACCTTCATTGGTGTCCCTGAGCGCACTGTCAAGTCGCAAGTACGGGCACATTCCGCCGAGATGAAGTTGTCTGAGGCGCCTGAGTCCACCAACACTTTCACTCGATGTCCACGAAGGTAGGCATAGAACACCAGGAGTAGGGGTCCTTCCTCGTCTCGCACCGCTGACAGGGTGTGTGCCAAGAGTGTCCCTGCTCGAGAGTTCGCCTTCCAGCGCACCCCCCCATCCAGTTGAACACGCTTACATTTAAGAGCATCTTCGATTGGGTGTGAACTCAAGGCGGCTGCAGTCTCGTCCACCAAGGCGTTGCACTCGTACTCTTCGCCACTGCCGTGTTCAGTAGCACTGACATACATGGTGGCGTTGGTCGAGGCACTGACGTGAGTGGTATCACTATCAGTGGGGCTGACGTGGGTAGTGTCACTGTTGGTGTCGCTGACGTGAGTGGTGTCGCTGTCGGTGGCACTGACGTGGGTCGTGTCGCTGTCGGTGGCGCCAACGTCGGTGGCGCTGACGTGGGTAGTGCCACTGTCGGTAGCGCTGACATGCGTGGAGTCGCTGTCTGACCCGCTTTCAAGCGGCTGGGACCCATTGGATGCATGCCGGGCCGGGCGCGTTGCACATTGGACCGGGTGCGTCGCCTGCTCAGCGATACAGGTTGCATGCTCAACTGGCCGCGTTGCTTGCCCCGCATGCCCCGCTGCATGCCCCGCATGCCCCAGCGTATGCCCCGGGGCATGCCCCACTGCATGCCCCACTGAGCTGGTTGCATGCTCAGTCGGCCGTGTTGCATGCCCCGCATGCCCCAGCGTATGCCCCGGGGCATGCCCCACTGCATGCCCCACTGAGCTGGTTGCATGCTCAGTCGGCCGTGTTGCATGCCCCGCATGCCCCGCATGCCCCGCATGCCCCGGGGCATGCCCCACTGCATGCCCCACCGAGCTGGTCGCATGCTCAGGCGGGCATGTTGCATGCTCGGCCGGACTGGATGCATGCCGGCACGGGCTGTTAGGTTCACCCGCCAGCTGCTGGGTCATGTTCAGCTCCTCCTCGGGCAGACTGGAGCAGGATACAACATGTTGGTTGCACGCTGGCGGTATGCTGCCCGATCCGCCCGCCAGCTGCTGGGTCATACCCAGCTCCTCCTCGAGGTGCTCGGATTCGCCCACCGGTTGTCGGGTCACGCTCAGGGCCTCCCAAGCAGCAAGACGTGCAGATTCCTCCTTCCTCCAGGCCTTCACCCGTTGGTCCAACGTCGTGCGCTTCCTCCCACTCCTCGAAGGCTTCGAACGGCGGTTAGGCGTATTCTCCTCCGAGGACAGCTCACGGTGCTGCTGCAACCGGTACTGGCTGCAATGGATCTCCATCTCGGACTCATCGGTGCTGTAGGTTAGATCCGAGGGGCTCGATCCCAGAGTTGTTGCGAGAACCGTCTCGTCTGGTTTGAGGGGGGTAGGATTGGGAGGTGGGTGTGCCCGTCGGACGCGTCCGAACACAGCCTGCACGACCGCCTTGCCGTACTGCTTGACCCGCTGGGCTGCCGTGGTCCACGCTGAGGCCGTCTTGAGCGCATGGGAGTCAAGGGGAGTGTCCTGCGCTCGTTGTGCCCGCCGACGTCGCCACAAGCGATAGGCTTGCTGTATCGATATCGCCGCAGATGCTTGACGCCGTCGAAGGCGACGGAGGCCAATCGTCTCCCAAGGTCGGCCTTTTTGCGGTACATTCGTCTTCGGCCCGTATTCTTGCTCCACAGCCCGACGTTGCTCGCGTGGGCTCAACTCTGCCCAGGCCAAGCCCAATGTGCCGCCCATGCGACCACGCAAGCGGGCGAGTATAAGCTCGTCCAACTCGTACTTCCGTTGGCGACGGCTGAAAGGAGTAGTCGCGGGACGTCGTGTAGCATGGCGGCGACTGCGCTCAGCCATCTTGTGTGCCTCTGCCGGGGACTTCTTCTTGAGGGTCATGCGTAGTTGTCGTAGTAGGACACTTTCAGAGGTAGCCCCAGCCGGACTTCTCCAGCTCCACGATGTCAACCGCCTACGCTGGTCCGCCAAGGAACTCTGGTACACCTCGGAGGTCCCCGGTGCAGCCAGATGCAGATCCTTGTAGTCGCTGGGCTGAACTGCTGGTGCCGCGTGATGAGCTCGGATGCGTGGGGGAGGTCCATCAACATTACCGCGGTCAATCGGGACACCGTGTTCGGCACAGTAAGTCTCCCAACAAGAATGTGTTGTCGGTGGGGCTATCGGTGGAGTCAATGATCCCCGAGCAGGGGGGGAATTCTCCACTGAGAGGGGCCGTCTGCTCAAAATGGTAGCGCGCCGTGCGCGCTCTCGGCCACTGAAGGCAATCCGTGATGAACGGGGCCTCGGGCTGACGGTGGAGGGGGGCCGTGCGGCCACACCATGGGGTGAATCTGATGAAGCCTCTGTGCTCACTGGGGCATGCAGCACTCGCAGTGAGACGGGCTTTGTCGGGGTACAGGCGGTGGCCTCGTCACGTGACGTCCGCGAGGGCCATGAAGGACGGGCTGCCACATTGGTATAGGGCTGCCTCTGTCCACGGGGTCGATGGAGATTTACTCCTCTTGCCCGGGAGCCCCTGTCGGCTCCCCACTCCGAAAAGCTGGATCCTCGGTGTTCGTGATGTCACACATGGCACACAGATCCCCATAGAGGTCCACGTCAGCATCCGCCAGAGCGAGGATCTCCTCCATCGTTTCCAGCTCTTCCGGATTGAGGGAATCCTCCTCGACTCTCTCCTCAATGACTTCTACGCAAGCCGCCACTTGCCCTGGCCTTCGCGCCAACCGCGCCGGGGCGTTGGCCTTCCAGATGGCCAGCTTCTTCTCGTCCGTGCAATTGGCCACCAAGTGCTCGAGACTGCCACATGCAAAACAGGGCCGTTCCCTCACCGCAGGTGCCGGTCGGGATCCTTGGGTCGCCGCTGTGCTTACATCCACAGGAGCCGCTGTTGCCGAGTCATTCCCAGCAGTCCCCGGCTCCCACGTGAGGGCCGCCAACGCAGGCCTCCTCGGAGGCCACCTAGGCCGACTAGCCGGGGCGCTACGTGGTGGAGCTTGCCGTTGTCGGTGTCCCATCTCCAACGCCACCTTGCGGGCGATGGTGTCGTGGAGAACCGCGTCCTCCATCACCTTAGCCGTCTCAATTTCCGTGGCCACGGAACGAACCTTCAAGATGGCGGAGGTGTCGGGCCGTCCAAGTCGACGTTGTTCCTCTTCCCACTGCTCCGGGTGACTGGTGTCTAGCCCAAGATCCGCCAACTTGGAACCCACTTGAACGCTGTGTCGTAGTCCACCCCAAAAGAGCTCGAGAAGTTCCAGTTTGGTAACCTTACCGCAACCCCGCACTACGTCCGCCACGAAGTTGACAGTCGCGGTTCGGGTGGTGATGCGGGTGTAGAAAGCACCGGTCTTCTCCTCCGATCGCTGTCTCGTTGAGAGTAGCTCCGACTTCAGCCGTTTCAGGGCGTCCGTGGTGATGTCCACTGACAAGGCAAGATCGCCCATGAACCGCGGCACCGCTGCGTACCTCGCCTTCCACGCCTCTCCTTCGCTGCCTCCTGGCGCCATCTCCTCGACGTACAACTTCTGGGCCTTGGCCAACTTGGAGGTCTTGATCATCCACAGCAAGGTGGAGATGCTGAGCTGATTGTGTCCTTGCGCCTCACGCCGAAAGCTGGGAGTAGTGAGCGCCGCAATCACCGTCATGTGCTCCAGAAGTGCATTCACCGCCACAGAGAATTCCTCAAGGTCATCCATGGCCCGGCCCTTCGTGAAGTGATCGCCGGGAAACTCCGGGAGGTCGTCCACCAGCTTGCGGATGTCCTTCAAGAGCGAGCTCTCGTTCTTGATCGCGGTCTGGTAGGAGCGGTCGTCGGGGGTGTACATCGCCATGGGGTCCTCCGGAGCTCGTGCCACCCCGGCAGGTGGTCCCGTTGCTGCCGCATGCTGTGACGCCATCGGTGAGAAGGTCGCGGCGTCGGCAGAAAGTCGGTGGGAAGGAGCCGGGAATGTGGAAGGGGCAGGCTGTAGAGGGGGTTGGGGCGTCTCAGAAGATGGCCCAAACGATGCAGCCAAGTACCACGGAGCGGCACAGACCTCCACCCAGGCTTGTAGCCCGTCCAGCTCGTAGGTCCCCGCCTCCGACTCCGTGAAGGCGTCCACCACCGGTCGTCTCGGGCATTGGTACCATTGAGACGGAATTCTGGAACGCCTCGTGCCTCGAATAGACTCCTCTGCCACCAAGCGGTCCACCAAGAGAGCGTAGGTGGAGGTCTCGGTGGTGTGCAGCGGACGTATCTCGGGGAAAGAGGTACTACCGGCCCCGCTCAGAATGTATCGAGCGGGACTCAACCCAAGATTGTCACAGATCTTCAAGGCTGCCGACAGACCATAGTGCGAGGAGGTGACCTCGGGTAACGTCGCTGTAGTGGCCAATTCACCCGGGGGCACCCACAAGGAATCCCCTTGGGGAGTGACCACTAACAACCGTGTAGTTGACGTCGACGGCCCCGCCCCCCCAGCCGGGTCACCATCAGGGTCGTCACCAGGGTCATCTCCAGGGTCGTCCTCCGTGTCCTTATAGTCGCTACTCCGGCTTTTCGATTCTTCATCGGCGGCAAGCGGCTTCCCACCATTCCAGCCCAAGGTAAGCTGGCCTCCGCTGGTTGCATGCTGGGAGACGCTGGTTGCAAGCTGCTGGAACCCACTGGTTGCATGTTGGGGCTGGCGTGTTGCATGCCCCGCATGCCCCGCATGCCCCGGGGCATACCCTGCGGCATGCCCCACTGAGCCGGGTACATGCTCAGTCGGTTGTGTTGCATGCCCCGCATGCCCCGCATGCCCCGGGGCATGCCCCGCTGCATGCCCCACTGAGCCAGGTACATGCTCAGCCGGCTGTGCTGCATGCCCCGCATGCCCCGTATGCCCCGTATGCCCCGTATGCCCCGGGGCATGCCCGACTGAGCCGGGTGCATACTCAGCCGCTCCCGCTGCATGTTGTGGCTGGCCTTCACCAGACCCGTACACCACAGGGGTGTCCAAGCTTGCTCGACGTCTTCTCGCTAGACGCCGTTCCTCGGCCACCGCGCCCTCCGTTGCGGCAGCCTCTAGCTGAGCCATTTGGTCGCGTAAGCTCCCCGCCTCGGTCTCTGCGAGGAACCGAGCGGTCTCGGCGCGGACTACCCTCTGCAACATTTCCTGGTCCGTCAACTCCTTCCTCCGATGCCTCTCCAACTTGAGACGCCGCTCTCGTCGCTTGCGGCTATGCTGAGTGCCCGCTGCAGACTCATAGCCAGAACCGGATGTCGTGCTCCCAGGTTGAGACGCGTGAGCTTGGGAGAGGTTCTCGGTCACCACGTCTTGGGGCTCCGTGCGTATTGGCAAGGTTCTCCCAAGAGTATCTGGCCCCGAAGCACGGCGACGATGGTGCGGCTGATGGGTTATCACACCCTCGTCAGGAGAAATATCGGTGTGAGGAATCGGTTCCATCAACGGTGTCGGATACAGTCGTTGGGGGACCACTCTCATGTCTGTCGCCACCGCCCGCTCTGCAGCCGCCATGCGCTCTCGCGCTGCCCACCATTCCCTCGCGCGTGCCTCCGACGCAGGGTCAGCTCCATATACTGGAGGTGGAGGCGGTGGAAAGTAAACGGGTAGTGTCCATGGATCCCCGTAGGTGGTCGACATCGGCGCGGGAGTGTACGGGGCGTGTGTCAACACGCCTGGGGCATGGGGTAGTGGCGAGCCTGTGGCATAATGGTGTGGCATGCCAAAGGGTTGTGGCGGCATACTGGTGGCATAGGGAAAGCCCGGGGCAGATTGGAGTTGCGGTTGCATGCTCGTCGCGTGCGGGGGCTGGCGCGTCGCATGCCCCGCATGCCCCACATACCCCGTATGCCCCGTATGCCCCGTATGCCCCGTATGCCCCGCTGCAAGCTCAGCCTGCCATGCTGCATACGGCTGCACGCTGCCCCAACCACTCTCTTGTTGTTGAAACACAAAGGGAAGGGTTGGGGAAAGGGCGGGCAAGGGCTGGCTCTGAAGCATGCTGGGCTGCCCCGCATGCCCCGCATGCCCCGGGGCATACCCCACTGTATGCCCCACGGTGGTGGTGGGAGGGCCCGAAGGCCCAGGCGCGGTGGAAGCGGTTGGTGTAAGGTCTGAAGGGGTCAAAGGGAGGGTGGTGGCGGAAGGATCCATAGCGGTGGTGGAAGGGGGCGAAAGCATCAAAAGTCAACTGTATGACAGTTATGACGATATGACAACTATGACAGTGTCAAATATGGTCGTATGGCGCTTCCAGAAATTAATTCCAGAAATACTAGTCCAGTAGAGCCAAAATACTGCCAAAAGTTGTAGAGAACTTAGCCAGAAGGTATGAATAACTTCCTCCAGAAGGTAGAAGGTACCAGCTGCCAAAAATAGCCTTAAGTATGGTGAGGATACAAGATCTGGCTCATCTGACTCTAATCTCTTCTAGGATGCTTAAAAACTGAAAGTTTTTTGCTATTTGTGCTATTCCGCAAAGTTTTATCATAGTCCCCAGCGGTCCTGCTTATTTATGTCTCAGAAGGAAGCTTGTACTTTCCCCCCCCATACCTAAGCTCACACTTAAGGAATCAGCAACAAATCTTAGCATTCGCGACATCTGGCAAACGTCCACCGAAAAGCGGCCATACGGGTCCACCAAAGACGTCCACGCGCATAATATGCCAGCTTTATAGCCGTCGGAGTGGACCAGAACCGAACATTCTTAAGATCAAGTGTCAAATCTCGCCCAGAGCCTTAAGAAAAAGCAAGATAACGCAGATCTCAACTAAATCCTCCACAAAGAAGATCCCGCAGCGAAACTTTTCCGTGTTTTTATTGCACGTAACGCGCGCATTTTGAGCCGTCGAACGCAAGCAGAGACAGCTCAATACTCAAAAACGAAAAGTCGCCCAAGTCATCTTGTAGTCTCATCTTAAGTCCCCACAGAAGATCTTCAACCAAATCCTTCACAAAGAAGGCTTCAGCGAAACCTTCCCGTGTTTACAACGCACGTACCGCGCGTATTGTGAGCCGTCAAACGCAAGCAGAGCTAGCTCAAAACGTAAACACAAAAGTCGCCATTCGTAAAACCCCAAAGGCAGATCCCAAAGGTCCGTAGAACGTATTCAACATCTAAATACCAATTTGTACCAGCGCATATCTGATAACTTATTCTTTCTTTTTCTTTTCTTTTTTCTTTATTCTTTTCTTTTATCTTTCTTCTTTTCTTTTTATCTTATTTACTGTTTTTGGTGCTTCACATAGGCTTCTAGCCTTACATTCCACTGTTTACTTTCATGACAAACACTGGCTATACAGCCTAGTATTACAATCACTTTTCGATATAATGTATGGTCGCAAACCTATAACATCTATATCCTTATGTTCAGTCCTGGCATACAGCCTAACACTAACATGTACAACTTGTCCTTAATTTCTCTTGATCAACACTAACTGAGGTTCACTTTTCCCAAGCTTCCCCTTTCATCATGTTGCTCTTTAACTCACTAGCAGGATTCCTAGATTGACATCTGTCATCGGCCAATTACCAGCAGCCCATGCCTGATTCTGTTACTTCTCCACCAATCATCAGGCAGATCATGATACTTGTATTGCCATTGCAGATCTTCTCCTGGAATCTACCATGAATCATTTCATTACAGATCTTCTCCTGAAATCTGCTTTGTCATCGATTATTTTCCCCACTCGCTCACTTATGTGAATATCCGATAATTCCCCATTATTCGCGAGTGGGGCATGCCCGGGGCATACCCATGGGGCATACGCCTCGGGGCATACCCATGGGGCATACGCCTCGGGGCATACCCATGGGGCATACGCCTCGGGGCATACCCATGGGGCATACGCCTCGGGGCATACCCATGGGGCATACGCCTCGGGGCATACCCATGGGGCATACGCCTCGGGGCATACCCATGGGGCATACGCCTCGGGGCATACCCATGGGGCATACGCCTCGGGGCATACCCATGGGGCATACGCCTCGGGGCATACCCATGGGGCATACGCCTCGGGGCATACCCATGGGGCATACGCCTCGGGGCATACCCATGGGGCATACGCCTCGGGGCATACCCATGGGGCATACGCCTCGGGGCATACCCATGGGGCATACGCCTCGGGGCATACCCATGGGGCATACGCCTAGGGGCATACCCATGGGGCATACGCCTCGGGGCATACCCATGGGGCATACGCCTTGGGGCATAGCCCTGAGCTGTGCCTCCCGGTACAGGGTATATCTAGCTTAGGGTTTATTTATCTTATACAGTTTATCCACAAGAGTACGGGACTATCTGATATCTGGTGTAGTAGGATATTCCGGTAGGTCGTGGCCCCATCCACGTTTTCATTCCACTTGCTATCTTGGCCATGGTTGGCTAAGCGGCCGCTTGAAGGGGTGGTGCGCACTTGCGCGTTTGGGTGCGACTAGGATTCGGACATGATTTTACGGTAGACGTCCTTTGCGGCTGCGAGTCATGGGCACCGCGCGTTGCTATTGCTCGGTTGTGGCAATGTTCATTTACGTTGCTTTACCTGCCCTGATCCCGCTGGTTTACGTATTTTGGGCTGGTGCTCCGGACGCCTTCGACCACATCGACATTTGCAAGTGCCCCACGCTCTTTTCGCCGCTCCGCACGTTCTGCCGTTACGTCATCCCTCCATTTCCGCCACAACACCCAAACGTGCTACCGCGCATCATCTTTTCTCTGGCTTTCAGAAGAATGGCGGCATCTACACGAGCTCGTAAACGCCTATTGAAGGACTCCGACTTGGACGACTCTATACGGCTTCTTGATGCGGTTCGGGACACCCCAACCGCTAGCACCCCGCCTGTGGTGCCCCCTAATCCTTCCAGCAACTCCGACGCCGCTGTAGCGTTGCGGAAGCATCTCGTTGACCAGCACGCCGCGGTCGACGTGTGCTGAAATCTGTATAGGCAGCCCTGACTGGGAGTCCCGGTGCAGGCCCCTATGACAGATCCCTAGGACCAACACTGGACTGCTGACTGATCTGTAGATTCGTACTGTGACACACGCGGTGTCACAGGTAGGCTAGACTCCGAGACCGTCCGAGACCGTTCCGGGTATATCTAGCTTAGGGTTTATTTATCTGAGAGTTTATCCACACGAGTACGGGACTTTCTGATATCTAGTGTACTTGGATATTCCGGTAGGTCGTGGCCCCATCCACGTTTTCATTCCACTTGCTATCTTGGCCATGGTTGGCTAAGCAGCCGCTTGAAGAGGTGGTGCGCACTTGCGCGTTTGGGTGCGACTAGGATTCGGACATGATTTTACGGTAGACGTCCTTTTGCGGCTGCGAGTCATGGGCACCGCGCGTTGCTATTGCTCGGTTGTGGCAATGTTCATTTACGTTGCTTTACCTGCCCTGATCCCGCTGGTTTACGTATTTTGGGCTGGTGCTCCGGACGCCTTCGACCACATCGACATTTGCAAGTGCCCCACGCTCTTTTCGCCGCTCCGCACGTTCTGCCGTTACGTCATCCCTCCATTTCCGCCACAACACCCAAACGTGCTACCGCGCATCATCTTTTCTCTGGCTTTCAGGAGAATGGCGACATCTACACGAGCTCGTAAACGCCTATTGAAGGACTCCGACTTGGACGCCTCTATACGGCTTATAGATGCGGTTCGGGACACCCCAACCGCTAGCACCCCGCCTGTGGTGCCCCCTAATCCTTCCAGCAACTCCGACGCCGCTGTCGCGTTGCGGAAGCATCTCGTTGACCAACACGCCGCGGTCGACGTGGTCTACAAGGGGAGATTACATCGGGCTTGGGCCAAGGGTATCCGCGAGGATATCCTTGGTTCCAAGAAACATCATTATCGTGGTACCGACGACACCGACCGCCTCTCCGAGTTGGTGGTGCAGCTTCGGACCGAGTTTGAGTCCGCTGGACTGGACTTGGCCCCCTTTGACCTCGACGACCCCACCTCTTTGGTTATCGAGAAGGTTAATGGACTACTCTATGACGTCTTGGCCCTCGTCGTGGAGCGCAACTCTGTGGCCGACACCTGGCTTCGGGGTACGGACTCTTCGGCTGACCGAGATGGACGTCGTGCCCTCATCGACATCATCAAGGGGAGCGTGCCGACAGTCCTTCGCGAGAGCCACCAGCAGGAGCATGCGGCGCTTCGTTATCCCGCAGGCGTTGACCCGCAGCCGATCTTGGCTCGTGAGCAACGTCTGGTGCGGGATAACCGCGCTCCTGACTGGCAGCCCACCGACGAGACCCGTAAGTTGTCCCTCTACAACCGCCTCGACCCCGTGTTCTACGCGGCGGTGAAGGTGCGGTACCCGCTTGCGAGTGACCTTAGCGGGGTCACTCTCCGCTCGCTCCAGGCGCTCGTCGTGGCCATCTTTCAGGCCTGGGCGCAGTCGGATGATGGGGCGGCGGTGCGTGAGAAGCAGACACTGGGGGCGGGCGGTAAGCCCTCCGCCCTTATCACGTCTTCTGAGTACGCGGTCCTTCTCGACGAAATCGCCGCCTTGAAGGCGCTTGTGCAGGGCAATCGTGCGGGCGCGGCTCAGCGACAGCAGCAGCCGCAGCCGCGCGGTAAGCAGCATCCGCGAGGCCATCGAGTGGGTGTGCACCCGGCACCGTCTGTGGGGTTCGACAGGGACAGCATGAAGGCCAAGCCCCTTTGCCACCGTTGCCGCAAGGCGGGCAAAGGGGACGCCTATCACGCGTACCGCGACTGCCCTCTTGGTGGGCGCCAGCATTCGTCGGCCACGGCAACGGCCTTCTGCATTCCTATTGAGGAGGAGGATGCGGAGGGTCTTCACACCCTGGCACTTGTGCAGGTTTTCCAGGAGGCTGCGGATGATGGACCGGAGGCCTTCGCCCGTGCGGCTTCGGCTTATGGTCCCCCCGCTGTGCTTTCCGCGGGCGGGATTGGCGGCATCGACGTGTCGGCCTACGGATTCAGCGTACCGCCTCCGCCTTCTGGCGGGACCGACGACGAGGACATCTTGCGGCGGCTTGATGCCCTCACCTCTGAGGTTCAGGCCGCCCAAGAGCAGGTACATTACACTCACGCATCCTTTGTTCCCGGGAGTGCGGTTGAGGAGCATGCATCGGCTCTGGTGTGTGGCCCTGCCGCTGCGGCGGGGATCACACCGGAGGGGCAGGTTCCGGCAGGTGGTGCGGCGGCATCGGCATCCGCCGTGCCGGCCCCTGCTATGCCTGTTTCGCAGGCGAAGGATGTACGGCCCGCGCCAACTCAATCGGCGCGGGTGACCACCACGGAGGCGACGCACGGTGAGTTCGGAGGCTTCGTGCAGACGGTGAATCACGCCGCCGTCCACCCGTCTGACCTGACAGGCTACGACACCGACGACTACGAGGACTTTGCCGACGGCAGCTTCCGGCTGAAGCCGCGGGGCTCGCCTCCGTCGGCCAATCATGTTTCCGGGCCACCCGTGGGCGAGCAGAGGACCTACGGTTGTGGGAAGCCGCCCTGGGGCTTCCCTGCCGCGGTTGGTCCGTATGGCATTCCTTTCCTCCTTTCCCTCGTTCTTTGCATCTCGATCATGGGAGTGGCAGCTGTGCCCGACGCTCGGTCGGCTACGGAGATGCCTTCGCCTGGTGGTGATCTCGATTGGGAGGCTCCGTCATTTTTCTCTACGAATGATTTTGTTGATTCGGTGATGCCAGCTCGGGGTCTCTTGTTGACTGACGATGTGCCACAGCTTCAGCCGCCCGAGCCTCCTGACACTTTGAGCTTTTTAGCATTTCGGGATTTGGCTCAAGCTGATTTGGGCTTTGGTATGGCGTTCTACTACGGTATGGCCTTACATGAAAGCGGACCTCTGGATGTTCAGCACTACTACGGTGCTGGTTACTTTACTTCCTACTATGGCATGGACTTCCGTGAGGCCACCGCTGACTACTTTGGTACTGTCGATTGACTTCTTGCTCACTCTGGAGGCACACCGACATGGTGGTGTGCAGAACTCCTGTGACCTCAAAGACTTCTTCAATCTGGTTTATGGTTTTGCTTTGACACCTTTGAAATCTTCAATTTGACTTGCTGGCACAGAGCCTTTCAGTAGTTTAGCAGGACCTTAATTGCCTGTGAGTTTCTGCTCTTGTGCTAGCTAGAGGGTTCTAATTTGTGTATCAGAATTGCACAGTTAGATTAGCAGTTAGGCCTTGTCACCCTGGCTCCTGCCCTAACACTTAACCCCTAAGCCGGTGTTTGGGTCATTTTTGACCCAAAGGGCGTTTGACCCAAAGGGCAATATGTACATATACAAGTGGATATAATGAACAAGATGGTGGATGGTTCGTATCAAACTGTCGGGTCAATCGATACCTCTCACATGACGACTTTATTTGACATGTTTCCGCAAGAAATATTGCATATATTCAGCGAAATGCACAACTACCCGAACATACCCAAAAGAAAAACACCGGCTTAGGGGTTAACAGCCTTACATTTTCTGACTCTCCTAGCCAGTCACCACCCACAGTGCTGGGGTGGTGTGCTGAAATCTGTATAGGCAGCCCTGACTGGGAGTCCCGGTGCAGGCCCCTATGACAGATTCCTAGGACCAACACTGGACTACTGACTGATCTGTAGGTTCGTACTGTGACACACGCTGTGTCACAGGTAGGCTAGACACCGAGACCGTCCGACACCGTTCCGGGTATATCTAGCTTAGGGTTTATTTATCTTATACAGTTTATCCACACGAGTACGGGACTTTCTGATATCTAGTGTACTTGGATATTCCGGTAACGTGGTCTACAAGGGGAGATTACATCGGGCTTGGGCCAAGGGTATCCGCGAGGATATCCTTGGTTCCAAGAAACATCATTATCGTGGTACTGACGACACCGACCGCCTCTCCGAGTTGGTGGTGCAGCTTCGGACCGAGTTCGGGTCCGCTGGACTGGACTTGGCCCCCTTTGACCTCGACGACCCCACCTCTTTGGTTATCGAGAAGGTTAATGGACTACTCTATGACGTCTTGGCCCTCGTCGTGGAGCGGAACTCTGTGGCCGACACCTGGCTTCGGGGTACGGACTCTTCGGCTGACCGGGATGGACGTCGTGCCCTCATCGACATCATCAAGGGGAGCGTACCGACAGTCCTTCGCGAGAGTCACCAGCAGGAGCATGCGGCGCTTCGTTATCCCGCAGGCGTTGACCCGCAGCCGATCTTGGCTCGTGAGCAACGTCTGGTGCGGGATAACCGCGCTCCTGACTGGCAGCCCACCGACGAGACCCGTAAGCTGTCACTCTACAACCGCCTCGACCCAATCTTCTACGCGGCGGTGAAGGTGCGTTATCCGCTTGCGGGTGACCTCGGCGGAGTCACTCTCCGCTCGCTGCAGGCTCTCGTCGTGGCCATCTTCCAGGCATGGGCACAGTCGGACGAGGGGGCGTCGGCGCGTGAGAAGCAGACACTGGGGACGGGCGGTAAGCCCTCTGCGCTTATCACGTCGTCTGAGTACGCCGTTCTGCTCGAGGAGATTGCGGCCTTGAAGGCCTTGGTGCGAGGTGGCCGTGCGGGCGGGGGACAGCAGCCGCAGCCGCAGCATCGGGGGAAGCAGCATCCGAGGGGGTTTCGCGTGGGTGCAGGCAACCCCCCCGCGGTCGGCTTCGACCGCGACAGCATGAAGGCCAAGCCGCTGTGCCACCGCTGCCGCAAGGCCGGTAAGGGTGAGGTGTATCACCCGTACCGCGACTGCCCGCTTGGCGGTCGCCAACACTCGCCAGCCACGGCCGCGGCTTTCTGCATTCCCATTGAGCGGGAGGACGCGGAGGGCCTGCACGCATTGGCGCTCGTGCAGGTCTTCCAGGACGCGGCGGACAGTGGACCGGAGGCCTTCTCGCATGCGGCGTTGGCGTATGGTCCGCCCGCGGTGCTTTCCGCGGACGGCGTCGGTGGGATCGACGTGGCGGCCTACGGATTCAGCGTACCGCCTCCGCCTTCTGGCGGGACCGACGACGAGGACATCTTGCGGCGGCTTGATGCCCTCACCTCTGAGGTTCAGGCCGCCCAAGAGCAGGTACATTACACCCACGCATCCTTTGTTCCTGGGAGTGCGGTTAAGGAGCATGCATCGGCTTTGGTGTGTGGCCCTGCCGCTGCGGCGGGGATCACACCGGAGGGGCAGGTTCCGGCAGGTGGTGCGGCGGCATCGGCGTCCGCCGTGCCGGCCCCTGCTATGCCTGTTTCGCAGGCGAAGGATGTACGGCCCGCGCCAGCTCAATCGGCGCGGGTGACCACCACAGAGGCGACATGCGGTGAGTTCGGAGGCTTCGTGCAGACGGTGAATCACGCCGCCGTCCACCCGTCTGACCTGACGGGCTATGACACGGACGACTACGAGGATTACGCCGACGGTACTTTCGCGGTGAAGCCGCGGGCTCCGTCCGGTGCTGTCGGATGCGGTGTGCCGCCTTTCGGCTTTGGCACTCCGGCGATCGGCGCTCTCGCGGTGCTCTCTCTGTTGTGCATTTCTTTTGCGGGTGTGTCTGCTTCGGCGTCCACAGCTTCTGCTGTGTCGGCATGTGCACCGGCTACGGAGGTGCCTTCGCCTGGTGGTGATCTCGATTGGGAGGCTCCGTCATTTTTCTCTACGAATGATTTTCTTGATCCGGTGAAGACGGCTCAGGGTCTCCTATTGCCTGACGATGTGCCACAGCTTCAGCCGCCCGAGCCTCCTGACACTTTGAGCTTTTTAGCATTTCAGGATTTGGCTCAAGCGGATTTGGGTATTGACATGGCATTCTACTACGGCATGGCCTTACATGAGAGCGGTCCTCTTGATGCGGGGCACTATTATGGGGCTGGTTATTTTACTTCCTATTATGGCATGGACTTCCTTGAGGCCACATTTGGTACTGTCGATTGACTTCTTGCTCACTCTGGAGGCACACCAACATGGTGGTGTGCAGAACTCCTGTGACTTCAAAGACTTCTTCAATCTGGTTTATGTTTTGCTTTGACACCTTTGAAATCTTCAATTTGACTTGCTGGCACAGAGCCTTTCAGTAGTTTAGCAGGACCTTAATTGCCTGTGAGTTTCTGCTCTTGTGCTAGCTAGAGGGTTCTAATTTGTGTATCAGAATTGCACAGTTAGATTAGCAGTTAGGCCTTGTCACCCTGGCTTCTGCCCTAACACTTAACAGCCTTACATTTTCTGACTCTCCTAGCCAGTCACCACCCACAGTGCTGGGGTGGTGTGCTGAAATCTGTATAGGCAGCCCTGACTGGGAGTCCCGGTGCAGGCCCCTATGACAGATCCCTAGGACCAACACTGGACTGCTGACTGATCTGTAGATTCGTACTGTGACACACGCGGTGTCACAGGTAGGCTAGACTCCGAGACCGTCCGAGACCGTTCCGGGTATATCTAGCTTAGGGTTTATTTATCTTATACAGTTTATCCACAAGAGTACGGGACTATCTGATATCTGGTGTACTAGGATATTCCGGTACAGTGCAAATATTGACGCCCATATCGTAGGCTGTACACGACACACTGTATGCTGTATGCATATTATATCAATTGAAGCCCCAGTGTATTGTATATATAATTTTTAGAAATATTTTGCATATTGGGGAAAAAATCGGAGATGAAATCGAAGATTCCCCCTCTTTTGAAAAATCGGGAAAAAATTCAGTCCCTTTAACAGTGCGAAATTAACAGTGCGTTTTTGACGCCCATATCGTAGGCTGTACTACGTATGCTGTATTAATATTCTATGAATTGAAGCCATTGTGTATAAAATGCATATATAAATTAGGTCCTCATTCATGGCAATTCCAGGATTGCTTGAAGGGATTCAGAAAATTCAGTCCTTTAACAGTGCGAAATTAACAGTGCGTTTTTGACGCCCAAATCGTAGGCTGTACTACGTATGCTGTATCCATATTATATGAATTGAAGCCATTGTGTATAAAATGCATATTGGGGAAAAAATCGGAGATGAAATCGAAGATTCCCCCTCTTTTGAAAAATCGGGAAAAATTCAGTGATTTAACAGTGCGAATTAACAGTGCGTTTTTGACGCCCAAATCGTAGGACGTACTACGTATGCTGTATCCATATTATATGAATTGAAGCCATTGTGTATCAAATGCATATATAAATTAGGTCCTCATTCATGGCAATTCCAGGATTGCTTGAACGGATTCAGTAAATTCAGCCCTTTTAACAGTGCGTTTTTAGTTCGTTTTTAACAGTGCAAAAATTGACGCCCAAATCGTAGGCTGTACTACGTATGCTGTATCCATATTCTATGAATTGAAGCCATTGCGTATAAAATGCACATATAAATTAGGTCCTCATTCATGGCAATTCCAGGATTGCTTGAACGGATTCAGAAAATTCAGCCCTTTAACAGTGCGAATTAACAGTGCGTTTTTGACGCCCAAATCGTAGGCTGTACTACGTATGCTGTATCCATATTATATGAATTGAAGCCATTGTGTATAAAATGCATATTGGGGAAAAAATCGGAGATGAAATCGAAGATTCCCCCTCTTTTGAAAAATCGGGAAAAAATTCAGCCCTTTTAACAGTGCGTTTTTAGTGCGTTTTTAACAGTGCAAAAATTGACGCCCATATCGTAGGCTGTACTACGTATGCTGTATTGCGATATTCTATGAATTGAAGCCATTGTGTATCAAATGCATATATAAATTAGGTCCTCATTCATGGCAATTCCAGGATTGCTTGAACGGATTCAGAAAATTCAGCCCTCTTAACAGTGCGTTTTTAGTGCGTTTTTAACAGTGCAGAAATTGACGCCCAAATCGTAGGCTGTACTACGTATGCTGTATCCATATTATATGAATTGAAGCGCGTTGTATCAGCCATGTGACTACGTGACACGGCACATATTTTACAAATCACTTCACACTGCGTCAATAATATAATTCAGGTCATCAGTGGATAATGAAAAATATAAACAGGAATAAATTGATTATTTGATTTATATAAAAAAGCACGCAACGTTAAACTCAAGTCGTTCAATTGTCGCTGTCGTGAACAGTGAACAATGCCGTTGTGACCATTGAACAGTGTGCTGTCAATAACCCTTGCGCCGGAAGCGATCTTATAAATAGACATTGCGCAACAAAATGGGCCGAGATTTATATAACGTGAATTCAGAAACATTGAATGCTATCCATACACGTGGCATAGAAATCCTTTGCGTCTGCCCCAACTTAGATTTTCATATTTATATGGATGCATTGTGACACCCATATTATATGAATTGAAGCCCGAGTGTATTGTAAATAAAAATTGAAACGTACCCAGCGTGCGGTAGAAATGAGTAAGGTCACCCATGAATGACTGCGTTAATAATATAATTCAGGAGGGGGGTCTGGCGGAGCCCTCAGCAGTTCCCCCCAAGATAGAGATGGATAGACCAACACCGAAACGAATAAACGGTCACGTTAAGTATGGTTTTTTGGAACACGAACGGGGCGGAGGGAAGAGGGGGGTGGATGAAATTCAGTCCGTTAACAAGGCAGAGGGGGAGGAGGAGGAGTGGGGGGTGGGGGTTGGGGTCCTCATTCCTGCCAAATCCCAGAAATGCTTGCAAGGACGGATGAAATTCAGTGCAAAAGTTGACGCCCAAATCGTAGGCTGTACACGACAACGTATGCTGTATCCATATTATATCAATTGAAGCGCGTTGTGACTACGTGACACAGCACATTTTTTACTAATGATTTCACACTGCGACAATAATATAATTCCGGTCATCAGTGGATAATGAAAAATATATACATGAACAAATTGATTATTCGATTTATATCAAAGAGCACAAAACGTTACGCTCAAGTCGTTCAAGTGTCGTGAACAGTGAACAATCGTTGTGGCCAGTGAACAGTGTGCGGTCAGTAACCCTTACGCCGGAAGCGATGTTGTAAATAGATATGAGGAACAAAATGGGCCGAGATTTATATAACGTGGATTCAGAAACATTGAATGCTATCCATACACGTGGCATAGAAATCCTTTGCTTCTGCCCCAACTTAGATTTCCATATTTATATGGATGCATTGTGACATCCATATTATATGAATTGAAGCCCGAGTGTATTGTAAATAAAAATTAAAACGTACCCAGCGTGCGGTAGAAATGAGTAAGGTCACCATGAATGACTGCGTTAATGATATAATTCAGGAGGGGAGGGGGTCCTGGGTGGAGCCCCCAGCCGGGTTACCCCCTATCTACTCAGCCCGAAAGACACCTCGTAATTTGACAATTGAGGGGGGATGGTGGGGGATGGTGGGGAGGGTGGGGGGAGGGGTGGGAGGGGGGGGATGGGGGGAGGGTGGGGGAGGGGGAGGGGGAGGTGGGGAGGGGGGAGGGGGGAGGGTGGGGATGGGGAGGGGGGGGAGGGGTGGGGGAGGGGGAGGGGGAGGGGGGTGGGGGTGGGGGGAGTGGGGTGTGGGTGGGGGGTGGGGGTGGGGGGGGGTTGGGGGGGTATTGGGTTGTTTTCAAAGTTTTGGTTTACACGTTCGTTCACGAAGATTGGGGATTATTTTTTCCCCACCTGTACGTTTACGTACCCCCTATATAAATTAGGTCCTCATTCATGGCAATTCCAGGATTGCTTGAACGGATTCAGAAAATTCAGTCCTTTAACAGTGCGAAATTAACAGTGCGGTTTTGACGCCCAAATCGTAGGCTGTACTACGTATGCTGTATCCATATTATATGAATTGAAGCCATTGTGTCAGGCATGTGACTACGTGACACAGCACATACTTTACAAATAACTTCCCACTGCGTGAATAATATAATTCAGGTCATCAGTGGATAATGAAAAATATAAACAGGAATAAATTGATTACTTGATTTATATCAAAAAGCACGCAACGTTATGCTCAAGTCGTTCAAGTGTCGTGAACAGTGAACAATCGTTGTGGCCATTGAGCAGTGTGTTGTCAATAACCCTTACGCCGGAAGCGATCTTATAAATAGGGGGTACGTGAACGTACAGGTGGGGAAAAAATAAACCCCCCCCTGAGTATCCATCATCCGCATCATCATCATGTGAAGAGTGAGAGACCCGCGACAAATAGAGGCGGCCAAGGGGGGAGGAGGAGGGGTTATATCGGGGGGCTCCGCCCCCGCACTCTCTTCATTTTCTTCCTCGACACCGCTGGGTTAAATATAATTAAAATTTAATTATTACCGCACTGTGAAGTCATACCTTGTCATTCATGGATGACCTTTATATTTATATTTAATTTTATTTATACTGTCGTGTCGTGTCGTGTCGCTGTCGTGTCGTGTCGTGTCGTGTCGTGTGTACAGTGACACACTGAGTCGTGTGTCACAGCTCACTGTGTCGTGTGTCACAGCTCTACTCTGTGTCGTGTACAGCGTACAGTGTACAGCCTACGATTCTGGCTTCATTTTTTCGCACTGTTAAGGGGAATTCGACAATGACACAGTGTTAAGAGCCACTGAATTTTCGGAATCCGTTCACACATTTCTCAGATTTGAAGAATGAAGACGTAAAAAAACTGAGACAGAAATCGTATACAGCGTACAGTGTCACAGTGTCTGGCTTCATTTTTTCGCACTGTTAAGGGGAATTCGACAATGACACAGTGTTAAGAGCCACTGAATTTTCGGAATCCGTTCACACATTTCTCAGATTTGAAGAATGAAGACGTAAAAAAAACTGAGACAGAAATCGTATACAGCGTACAGTGTCACAGTGTCTGGCTTCATTTTTTCGCACTGTTAAGGGGAATTCGACAATGACACAGTGTTAAGAGCGACTGAATTTTTATATTTGTATTTCCCGATTTTTCAAAAGAGGGGGATCTTCGATTCCATCTCCGATTTTTTCCCCAATAGATATTGCGCAACAAAATGGACCGAGAATTCAGAACAGTGAATGATATCCATACACTTGGCATAGAAATCCTTTGCCTTTGCCCCAACTTAGATGTCCATATTTATATGGATGCATTGTGGCATCGTTAAAAACAGTAATCACTATATTTCTATTTTAAGACCAAAGGTCGACCGTTGGCGGATCGGGACATAAAAGTAGTAGCCTAATCATTCGTTTTATAGCATTTCTGCCGGCTGCTATTCAATACAAACCATAAATAGAGAAGTATGCTGTATCCATATTATATGAATTGAAGCCCGAGTGTATTGTAAATAAAAATTGAAACGTACCCAGCGTGCGGTAGAAATGAGTAAGGTCACCCATGAATGTCTGCATTAATAATATAATATAATTAGGATGGGGGTGCGGGGCGGAGCCCCGTCGGATTCCCAGGATGGGAATTGGATTATACCAACACCGAAACGAATAAACGGCGGCCCGTTAAGTATGTGTTTGGAACGGAGACAGGGGGCGGGGAGGGGGAGAGAGGGGGGGTGGATGAAATTGATCCGTTAACGGTGCGAGGAGGGGAGGGTTTCATTGGGGGTTCATTCTTGCCCAAATCCCCTGGGGGTGGGGGAGGGGAGGGTGGGGGAGGGTGGTGGGGAGGCCCGAGGGGGAGGGTGGGGAGGGGGGGATGAGTGGGGGAGGGTGGGGAGGGGGTGGGGGGTGAGTTTGGGGGGGATTGGATTGTTTTCAAAGTTTTAGTTTATACGTTCATCGTTCACGAAGATTGGGGAATATTTTTTCCCCACCTGTACGTTTACGTACCCCCTATATAAATCAGGTCTTCATTCTGCCAATTCCCAGAAATCCTTGCAAGGATGGATCAAATTCAGCGCGTTAACAGTGCAAAAATTGACGCCCAAATCGTAGGCTGTACACGACACAGTGTATGCTGTATGCATATTATATCAATTGAAGCCCCAGTGTAATGTATATATAATTTTTAGAAATATTTTGCATATATAAATCAGGTCTTCATTCTGCCAGTTCCCAGAAATCCTTGCAAGGATGGATGAATTTCAGCGCGTTAACAGTGCAAATATTGACGCCCATATCGTAGGCTGTACACGACACAGTGTCTGTATGCAGAGCGCCCCGCTGTTGGGCTTCAATTACCGCCAAAAATGCGGCAAGCATGCCCCCAAAAACGCATGGATCCCGAGATCCCAGCGGTTGCGTTCTCTTTGTGTCTGCCTCGAGATGCAGCCCCAAAAGACCTTCGACCGCGGCCTTCATCAAAATTCTAAAACTCTCGGCCGCGGCAGCGGGGTGCTCAGCTAACAAGGCGGCGCGTTGTGCTGGCGTGGTTTGGATAGCAAATCCGAAGCCTTCCTCATCGGACGGCTTCATGGGGTCCTTCGAGGATGGCTTACAGAAGCGGATGGTGAGCATATTGTCCATGTCTGGTGGGGATATCGTGATGAAGAAGGTGGGGTTGCCATACATGTGACTCATGGCCATCATCTTGGAGATGTTCTGCGCCCGCTCGCCGGGACCATAAGGGACAATCCCGCCACTCAATCGGAGGATGGGAGTTATTTCCGCCAGAAGTTTTTTGGCGGCGTCACTTTCGGGGTCCTTGGCCGCTTCCTCCAGGGCCTTTCGAAAATCGGGTCGCCGAATGATCTCCATAAATCGATTGATGGAAGCATCATCCGACTTTACTTTCGCCGCGACCTGGCGACATGCTGCGTGGCGTTGGGCTTGATTGAATAACGTGAGAATAACATCGGCGTTGTCGAAGCGGATGTCATGTTGCAATAACAAATGCCGTGTATGGCGCGATGACAATGACGACTTCGGCAAACCATGGTGCGCAGTAAAAAATAACCACGGGAATGCTCCATAGAAGAAGAAATCGTTCTCCGTGAATTCGTTGACGGGTTTGTCGCCAAAAGTGATCGGCACCTCTTGCACCGCCGCAGGACGAGCACAACCTTCCTGGCGTGGAGGTGGCGAGGTTCCTGAAAACAAACAACACGAAATTATTCAAATAAGCCGCCGGGCCGCCAAAATCATGCGGGGAATCAGTGGGTTATTTTAAGAATGTGGACGGGACGGTGGGTGTGTTTAAGACTGCGCCCAGTGGGGGGGCTCCGCCCCACACCACCCCCGTTACTCCGGAATTTTTTTTGAGACCGCGCCCCGTGGGAGGGCTCCGCCCCCCTTGCTCCAACTATTTTAAGAAGCGCCCGTGGGGGGCTCCGCCCCCACACCCCCTTGCTCCCGAAACTCTTTTTTTTTTGAGACAACGCCACCACAGGGGGTTCCGCCCCTCACCCCTTCACTACATAATTTGTGTCAGGATTAGGCCTAGGTGGGAGCTCTAGGGACGAGCAACCCGTGTAAGCTCGACGCACGAGTCATGCAACTCGCTCAAAGGGATATCTTGGCGGTATTCACGATCGACATCACGGATGCCACACGATGCACACGAAGCCAAACTCCGCTTATTAGACGTACTGTCCACATACGCACTCACACATCGCTGCAAAATATCGTCCGTCACCACCGCGGCGTCAATCTCTTTCACATAACTTTCCCGTACATCCGGATCGGAAAGTTCTTCATGTCGGCGGTATCGTGCGATGCCCGTGCTCTCCCATAAGGCAGCGACCGCGATGTTTGGCCATTGCTCGAATCCCGCCAAGTCTTGCGGGGTTGGGAAGGCTGAAGCTTTTGGGAGGGTTTCGTTTACGCGCATTCGCCGTTCTAACTCGTCTCGCCTTTCATCTTGACGTATCTGCTGCGCTCCTGCGGCCTCGCCTTCCTTCACCCCGGTGAGATGAAATGATGCGGTGAGATGAAATAATGCGGTGACATGTAATAATGCGGTGAGATGTGATCATGCGGTGAGATGGAATAATGCGGTGTTATGTGATCAT
>LGRX02003240.1:0-48296 GCA_001247695.2 Cymbomonas tetramitiformis
CGTCGGAGCGTTGGAGAGCGGCGACGAGGTGATGGGCGCGGAGGACGCCGGGGAGGACGTCGGAGCCTTGGAGAGCGGCGACGAAGTGGTCGGGGAGGACGTCGGAGCCTTGGAGAGCGGCGACGAGGTGGTCGGGGGAGACCGTCGGAGCGGAGGTGAGCGGCGACGAGGTGGTCGGGGAGACCGTCGGAGCGGAGGTGAGCGGCGACGAGGTGGTCGGGGAGACCGTCGGAGCGGAGGTGAGCGGCGACGAGGTGATGGGCGCGGGGGTGATCGGGGAGAACGTCGGAGAGGGGCTTTGTGAAACCACGCCGTAACTCTCACATTCCGACGCAACCCAAGTGTACACGGGACTTTTGTACACGATTCCGTTCAGGTTGCACTCGTGAGGGGAAAAAAGATTGTCGGACGGAGCGTACAATGCTCGATCTCCCGAACCACAGATTATGCTTACACCGAAATTATACCAGGACTCTTGTGTGTGCGAGTGACAAGTTCCACGGCACATCAAATCGTCGCCGAGTGCTGAAATGTATGCAAGCTCTACAGGAGTACCGGAGTGATATGATGTTTCCGAATGGTCGGTATCGATACGCATTTCGCACGCGGTCCCGGACATCGAGGAGCAGCCACTTCCGGAAGAGTCTTTGTAACCGCTATCGTGCCATGTTCGAATGTAAATGTCGACGTAGGAACCGTTCGCGTGCCATATCCAGCACACGTCCGTGGTGTGCGATACGGCGTTTTCAGTTCGGAACATCACGACAGTTACGATACAGCAAAAGAACCATAGACGTTGGTGTGAGCTAGATTGCTTCATTTGTCGAAAGCGACACACTTATACGCCTAGGCAGGATACGAAGGATACTCTGCCGCACGCGTTGCGAGCTACGAGCAGAAAAAGTCAGATCCGGCATGCACCGTAAGGCATCTATTGTAATGTATATATATTACAATTCGTGACACGATCAAGACGAGGGCGTAGCAAACGCTACACGTTGTGCAAAAAACGAGTTCGGTTTAGACTCTGTGGGACTTCGTGATTATAGCCCGAACGTTAGAATGTACGGACCGCCATGCTCAAAATGCATTGGAGCGTCTTTTCCAAGTCCCCGACGCAAAGATAGGCGAGTTTTTTCTGGGCGAGCTATTCTCGAATTAAAAATACATAGTCCGATTCATTTATTTGTTCGTGGAAGCGCAAATTAAATTTTATACGATCGGCGACCGGTCGTGGTCGTCGTGTCGTAAACACCGAGACGCGTGAGGAAACTGTGAGAAAATAAAACGTTTGGATCACGGCAAGCATATATCCGGCATATTCGGGTATTCGATTTCAACAAGAGTCGACAACATGCACAATTTCCATAAAACCATTGTTGATCGGTCGATACTTTTATCGTGACTCTGTCAAATTCGGGTGTGTAAAACGGTTATGCAGCTCTCGAAGTCACGGATCCGATTTTCCAAACGTCTTCTCGAAAATCTGCGGCATTTTGTTACACACAAATTTTGGATTCTTCGACTTGTCGTCGCACATAAAGAAATGTTGTACATTTTCCCACTTTTTAAGTTTTTCCGTAGGGTTGAACTTGGTGTCTTCTAAATATGCCGTTAGCATATGCTCGACGATAAATGTAAGATACTCTTCGCACCTTGTGTTCTCCTCGGAGCACGGAGCCGCCGTGTATTTATCGCACAAGTCTTCGAAGAGTTTTTTCATAGGTTTATCTTTACCCTTGTACAGTTTGCGTTCCTTCTCATGCAACTTGAGCCAATCTTTAAACGTACCCGCGCGTAGATCGTGTCGGATATTGTGGAAGCAATCCTTTATAGTTTTCGTACTTATAGTCGCGCTGCGTGCCGCGCCACTAACCATAGCGCCTATTGTGCGCCCAATTCCCATGTGCATGGTTGCGCTGTTCTCGATCGCGGCGAACGACATCCTTGTTGGTCTCTTTGGAAGATGTCTCGGACCTACAGCAAACTGCTTCGTGAAACGCGCGGGTATTTATAGACGCTCCTTCTTTGTTGCGAATTATGCATTCGGCGAGAGATTCGAGCGCGAGGCGAAGCGGTTTCCGGTTGAACGACGTTTCGCGACGAGGCGGTCGCGCGACGCGACAGTCTCTTCGAGCGAGCCAATATATTGACCAAAACGCGGATGCTTGGAGAGCGTGGGTCCTATCACGCTCATCCAAAAGTCCTGCGCTCCGAAGGAGCTCGTTCGCAACCCTCGGGGAGCGAAAGAGTGAGAGATCTGTGTATATATAACCACGAAACCCTTCGAGGATCCGGTCGTTGCCGGCGTCATGCGTTCCCCTCCCGCGAAGCGGTCGCTTAAGCAGCAGTACCAAGTGGCTTCGACGATATGCGTGATCATGGGTGCGTGCATATTGGACGCATCCATCATCCTGCTGCTCATGCGTGCCGATAGCAGCGACGTCGATTACGACCAAAGCTTCATCACCGTGCATCGCGCGTCTACAGAGTCGCCGACGGCTTCGCCGACCGTGGACGCCTGTAACGCTCGGCTGGCCGAGTGCATGGAGCAGTGCGAATCGGATTACTCTCTCGGCGAAGACGCCGAGAGACCTTGCAGCATCGGCTGGTCGTCGTTCGACAATATGGGGGAGGATAACGCCACCGAGTGCGAGAGCTTGCGCGACGAAGTGATCATGGCGTGCAAGGACTGCTCCACGCTGCAGTCGGATTGTGCGCACAATTGTTACAGGACGGAATCCGCTTGCTATCCGCCTTACGACACCGAGTCGGTCAGCGAAGACTGCGAGCGGTACTCGAGCTACGCGAAGAGCGTCTGCGGCGAGAACTGGACCGCGTCTCCCACCGCGACGGTGACCCTCGCACCAACGACTTCCCACCCGACGACCACGCACGCGCCGACCTCCGCTCCGACCGTCGAGTGCGCCGACTGCGTCCGTTCCACGTCCGAGTACAAAGCGTGCCGGAACGACACGGACGCGTGCGTGGAGCTAATCCTCAACCACCGTGATCTGACCGGAAGCGTTCCGCCGGAGCTCGGAGAGCTGCACAATCTGAGGCGCTTCGACGTGTTTGACAACGACTTGACGGGCACGCTTCCGACCGAGATTGGGACGCTGGTCTTTCTCACCGACATCAACGCGGGGCACAACTCCCTCACGGGAACGCTTCCGTCGGAGCTCGCGGCGATGACCGATCTGGTGCACCTGCAGGTTGACATGAACGGCATTACGGGCGCGATCCCCGGGGCCCTGTTGCGCCGACTCACGTCGTTGAAAACCTTTCGCGTCTCTCACAATGAGCTGCACGGATCTTTGCCGAGCGAGCTGACGGAGGACGCCCCTTACAACCTGACAACGTTTTTCGCGGACAACAACAACCTCACCGGAACGATACCGACGGAGCTGACGCGACTGTCGCTGATCGAGGCGATCATCCTCAGCGACAACCGCCTACAGGGCTCGCTTCCGACGGAGCTCGGACGGACGCCGTTCTTGAGGCACCTGAGCGCGATGCGCAACTCGTTCACGGGCACGCTCCCGGAGGAGTATGCCGGACTCGTCACCCTTCTGCGTGTGCAGCTGGACTCGAACAGCCTCGAAGGCACGCTTCCGGAAGCCTATCATCAGTTGACCCGTTTGACGAGGCTGTCGCTCGGACAAAACTGCCTCACCGGAACCGTTCCGCAAACCTACGGTAAACTGCCGAGCATTACGCACTTCGACATCGGCGACAACAACGTTTCCGGCGACGTGGAGTTTATCTTGAACTGCTCGGAGTTGTTGGAACTGACCCTCGAAAACAACGTCGGGCTGTGCGGTAATCTGAGCGCGAAATCGGATGAGCTGGTGGTGCACGCGGACAACACGAGCGTCGGCGAGAGCTGTTTAAGCTCGGCATCGGTCAAACATTAAACCGCAGACAGAGGGAGAGAGAGGGAGGGGGGGGAGCCTCGGCGGCTACGTTCGCGCGGCGAGCAGTGCCCGCGCAATGATATAAATACGCGCATAGGCGCGCTTTCCTTCCCGGGGAGCCTCGACGGCATTACCGCTCGCGACACGATCCGAACGATGGGAGCGGCGGAGGCGAAGAAGCGCATGAAGTGCGGACAGGTGTCTCGGTCGTATCTCAAAGGGAAGAAGGTGATGCAGAAGGTGTGCAAGAACGGCTCCGCCCGGATCGTGCACGCGGGCGACACGAAGTACCGACACAATTACAGCGACTCCGCTCGCAAAAACTTCCGCGCGCGGCACAATTGCAAGAACGCCAAAGCGGGCACCGCCAAAGCGCTGGCCTGCTCGTGTTTGTGGAAGAAGAAGGCGAAATGAACCGCTCGACAGGTGTTCGGGTAGCTAATATATCAAGGTAAGGTTTGCGCGGAGTCCACAAAAAATGTAAAACTTGTTCAAAAATCTTTTATTTGATAAATAGGTTGCCCATAGCGCCCTGTACATGTTGCGCACTTCAGGTACCAAATTGACCACGCAAATGAAAAGTTATGGTCGATACCGCTCGGTCACCCCCCATGCTTAAGGCGTGAGCATTGGTTAGGAAAATGCTATCTCGCGACTTTCCAAAACGACGAGCGAGATATTTCGACGTCGTCGACTTCAACCTCATCGGAATGGTGTCTGCTCGAAGATTTCATTTCCACGACAGCCGACATTTTCCGATCGGCGGCGTCGCGTATCTATAGCTTAAAATAGTGATCGCGCGCGCATTTGAATCGACAAATCCCAAGCTTATATGAGGTCGAACGGCTACGCGAATATTTCGGAGATCAAGATCAGCGATCAGGCAGATTGCTCGCCAAATATTTGCGTAGTCTCGAGTAAGGAGGGCGGTGAACAATCAACATACATATAGTTACGCTTGTTCTTCAGGGTATCAAACGTGGTCCTCGGTCGCTGTGCCTTATATTCATCGTTCATAAATGTGGTAAACTTGTGCGTACTCTCCACCTTGACAATTGTAACAAGCGCACCATCCAAACCTAAAGTTAGCCTGCAATATTACGATGAACTTTGGGATCAAGCTGGGTAGGCCTTGAACACCGATCTCCATCGCATCAGAGTGCGGTTTGGTGCTACGCGGTAGCATGCTGCAGGGGGAAATCACAAGCCATCCGGTTCAAGGACTATACGTTCTGCGGAACCTTCTTGCTCCTTGCCCCAGGCCAGGCACACTCATCAAAGGGCCAGGCCCGGTCAAACCAGAATATAAAGTCGATCTCTTTGCACATACGATGTTGAACTCCGTACCGCTCCAAGTGAAGGAAAGACAAGCAGTCCCAATTTACACGCTGCCCCTTGACATCAGGCTTGCACTTCACGCCGCTGAAGTTCAGCCGCGATTCGCAGTCTAAAAAAGTTCGATACAGAGTGAAGTAGATGTCCCCGAAGTGCCGAGGCAGCATTGCTTGGCCATCACCGAATGCGCAAACATAGTTACTTGGTAAGCTTCCATGGAAATTGATCTTGTAGATGGGTCCCGCATCCGAACGTACTTTGATAATGTATTCAAATTTCCCGTGCAAAAATTCGTGTTTGAGTAGCATCTCATACGCTTGTTTGAGTGGGTAAAACTGCGAAACATGAGATTCACCTAACTCACCTAACCGGTCATAGCACTCGAGATTCTGCACCATTGCCGCGCAACATGATAAGGGCACAAGTTCCAAATATACTTTTTCCGTCACGTTTTGGAGAGCGGCAAGGATTTCATCCACGGACAGAGTTGTCCCGTCCTCGAAGCAGGGCCACTTAGACGCCTTGCACTCCGCAACCGTGAAGTTACGTCGCTTTAATACTTTTCTGCCGTATGTGGAGGCACACGTGATGGAAGCCCTCGGTTTAAGGGCTGCAAAGAGAGTGCCTTGGAACTCTGCCTCCAACATGGGCTGGAACATATTTTCGCGCAATCTGGTTTGCGTAAGTTGGTTTTGAATTGTGCGACACTCCCCAACCATTACGACGGCGATTTCCCGACTTACCTCGCGCCTTGCGAGCGCCTCATGCAGCACTGGGTGCCATGCCTCCTGCCAGTCTCTCTCGATGGACGGATCTTTCACGTTTTCTCCACCTTCCGCGATGCCCACCACGGTCGCGTTAAACGGCAACGCACTCTGCACAAGGGAGGTGTACTCCGCTGGAAGCAGCAGCTGCATCGCCTTGCGCGATCTCTTCTTCTCCTCACCGAGGACGAGGCGATGGGACGAGATGGGTGTTGGACCAACGCCACGTTGACCGTGGTCTGTGGTTGCGTCGTTGAGCGAGTGCGCGATGAAATTCACGGGTGAAGAGATGGTGAGGACGAGGAGGAGAAAGGGCACAGTTATCAAACATGATTTATGACACATATTGAAGTGTTGGGTGCTGCTCGGTGCTGTTCGTGTCGTATTAATCCGGGTGAGAACTGGGTCAGAAAGTTATACTTACTTAAGCGCAAACTTAAATCGCTCGCATCTCAAAATCTAGATTTTGGAAATTTTTTGCATTTTTGGACTCCGCGCAAACCTTACCTTGATATGTTGCAACGATGGACGATGTTGGTTCGATCGTCGCTCGGTGTTCCGGACGGCGGGTCTCTTCGCGGGTCGGATTCACCGATTGCACCGACCTTCGCGCATGACAACGAAGGTGGACGCGGTATGGTTTATCGCCCGATCATGGCCGACTTTATCGACTTCGCGAGTGGGCTCTTTATTTAGCACGTCGTAAAACTCTCTCAAAATGTCAAAGTTGTTATGGGTAGATTCGTGGCCCAGGTAATTATAGTGTTCGCTCTGTAAACGAATTACCCCTTTGCACAATTCGGTATTCGCGAGGGTGTCTTCGCAAGCATGGTAATACAGAACCGGTCCGTCTCTAGCATTTTCGATGGTTACAAACCCGAATTCGGATCCGGCATGTATAATTGGATCGACATCTTTCGATGTCGCTCTTTTTGTTTCTGAAGGCACGATCGGCGGATCGTAAGGGTATGTTCGTGCGACAGAGTGTGCAACTATATGTACAGAAGAAAAAAACAAAACCACGCCCGTCGGGCGTATGAGTAGATCAATTTTCCCGGCACTACTCCGGGCAGGTTTATGTGTGGATGCAGCTATATATACACACGTACATGTGTATGCATGTACATACACACACGCACGTCTGTCGAAACGTTAGTCGAGTTCGCACTCTTCATGATCACAGTCGCCTCTCTCGCGAGCGACGAGCGCGGTCGACGCGACGCGCCTTTGCCGGACTCGGACACGATTTTGACATTCGAAGATCTCCTGAATCGGTTACTACCGAAGGTTTCCATACTTCCTGAGGAAGTATACGCTTATCTCACCGATTTCACTCCTGTAGCAAACATCAAACTTAAGGAAGATCTTCCCGGAATGACGAACGGTATAATTAAAGCCCTCGAAAGAGAAGACAGGATACGATTCGCCTTTGTAAAGAATTATGTTTCGAATTGCGAGATAGCGCCGATGGTGGATGACGATCCGTCGTTTATCAAGAATTACAAAAATATTAAAGATACTTGTCACGATACCGTCTACTTGGAAAGCGAGATAGTTGACGGCGACGGACTCGCTCCGTATCTACACAACCTGATCAAGTTTTACCTAGTCTGCATATTCCACAGATTGCGAGTAAACAGATACTACACGCGTGAAGTACTGAAAGAACTTCAGATCGCCGAACAATATAAATTTTACGGATCGGAATCCTTAATGAATTTCATACTTTGTTGGTCTGAGGGTAACGACTTTATAAATTTGGTGCTTTGCGAATACCGTGCGTGTTTTGATCAGCTGAGAAGGCTCGAGCTGAACGACAAGATAAATAAGGCTGGCATTTTACCGGGTAAAGGATTTTCGGCCTTGGTAATACCGGTAAAATTACCGGTAATACTTTACTGGGTAATACCGTGGTAATACCGACGTGCGAGGGACTCTCAAAACCTTGCCCACGAGGCCATTCTCTCTACACACACTTTTGCGCACTGCCCCCACGAGGCCATTCTCTCTACACACACTTTTGCGCACTGCCCCCACGAGGACATTATCTATACACACACTTTTGCGCACTGCCCCAAATGTCCGATTCCGACATTTTTAAATGGGTATGGCACCGCCACGCAGGCCCGTCAACGAAAATGTTGAGTAAAGTTTCGATGAGACGAATTCACGGAACCACTACCCATGGTGTACCAGGCACACTCCTGATAACTTATACATCCTTATTTCTTTATTTTTCTTTCTTTTCTTTTTATCTTCTTTCTTTTCTTTTTATCTTATTTACTGTTTTTGGTGCTTCACATAGGCTTCTAGCCTTATATTCCACTGTTTTTACTTCATGACAAACACTGGCTATACAGCCTAGTATTACAATCACTTTTCTGATATATGTATGGTCTCGAACCTCCTACATCATATCCTTATGTAAGTCTTGGCGCCATGCCTAATCCTAACATGTAAGACTTCCTTAATTCATTTCTCTTGATCAACACTAACTGAGGTCCACTTTTCCAAGCTTCCCTTTCAACATGTTGCTCTCTAACAATCACTAGTAGGATTCCTGTATTGACATCTGCCATCGACCAATCATGTACACATAATGCCTGATTCTGGTACTCCTCCACCAATCATCAGGCAGATCACGATATTGCCATTGCAGATCTTTCTGGAATCCACCAGATCCTCAATATAATTATTGTCATTGCAGATCTTCTCCTGAAATCTGCCTTGCCATCAATTATTTCTTCATACAGCTGTGACCGGCATGCAACAAGGCCCTTGCAGCATGCAACCACCCGTCACCAGCATGCAACCTGGCATATGCAGCATGCAACCTGGTCTCTGTCGCATGCAACCTGGCCTCTGTGGCATGCAACCAGACATCTGTAGCATGCAACCTGGCCTCCGTGGCATGCAGCCTGGCGTATGTAGCATGCAACCTGACATCTGTAGCATGCAACCTGGCCTCTGTCGCATGCAACCTGGCCTCTGTGGCATGCAACCCGACATCTGTCGCATGCAACCTGGCCTCTGTCGCATGCAACCTGGCCTCTGTAGCATGCAACCCGACATCTGTCGCATGCAACCTGGCCTCTGTTGCATGCAACTTGGCCTCTGTGGCATGCAACCCGTCATCTGTAGCATGCAACCTGGCCTCCGTGGCATGCAACCTGGGCCTCTGTAGCATGCAACCTGACATCTGTAGCATGCAACCTGGCCTCCGTGGCATGCAACCGGGCCTCTGTAGCATGCAACCTGTGGCCTCCGTGGCATGCAACCGGGCATCTGTAGCATGCAACCAGGCATCTGTGGCATGCAACCAGGCATACGCAGCATGCAACCAGGCATCTGTATCATGCAACCACTCGTCGGCAGCATGCAACCAGATCTCTGTAGCATGCAACCCAGCTGCTCGTACCTCCCGGTACAACTCCTCCCCCCTCAAGAGTGGCCTATCTCCCGATACCGCTCCCGGTGTCTTCAGGTATCAAGCTCCCCGAATTGAAGATGGTGGAAGAGATGACGCAGTAACGGAGCTGGTACGGGGTACACGGCGTGAGCATCTCGCGCCCCTGGTTGCTGTGAGGACGATGGCCCAAGCTGAGCAGTCTCAGGGTGCCCTCCGGTGGCCCATTTACATGCGCAAGGTGTCCGCGAGGTACATTCCAGCAATGGCGTTGGTGGAGGTGAGCTAGTCCAGATACATGTCGGCTTACGATATCGCTCTCCATACTTACAGTAGGTGCAAAAAAGAGGCTGTGGCAGTTTACGAACCACTGACCGCAACCGCAGTGCATTCGGGTATCTTCCCTCAGGGTTTTCAAGAAACCAGTGCTTGGGCTTCAAGTACTCGATAGCATCCAGGGTGCATTTCACACTCTTGTCTGCTCCTTCCAGATCAGGAGGACCTCCCGTAGTGCGCGCCTGACTGTACTGGGTGCATGGAGGGCTGGCCCAGATGACATCAAAGAATCCCGGTGGATACTGAGTGGGGTCCCAGTCCTCCATTGATGCGAGATGGTTGGGTTGCCAGCGTGGGTCGTTGTCGAGCGTAACCACCGAGGCAGACGGGAAGCACTTGGCAAACTCCCTTTCCACCGATCCAGTTCCGCTGAACAACACCAAGATTCTCACCGGCCGGGTCTTCCGCTCTTCAAGGTCGGTGATCACCACTAGCTCTCCATTCCCCAAGGTTTCCACCCGCTCCCACGGCAGACAGAAGTCTTCCGGTGGAGAATCCACTTCCGGAACGTCACATGGGTGTTCCATTAGCTGGGATAAGATGACGCCAAGGTGGACGGGCTGTCGCTGTTGACGTTGCCGCCGGTCATGCTCAGTAGACTTCAGCATGTCCGCCTGCATGCCTAATCGTCGTGCCTCGCACTCCTTGAGCTGCTGATTTTCCCCGCCTCTGTCCATCTTGTCTCTGGAGCGCCACTGGTCGTGAGCTGCCGAGTAGCCCGTCCAGCGTACCTTCCATTCCTCCACAGATTTACCCTTGACCATGCGTACACGATACGCCAGGATTTTGTCCACGTGAGCTTCCGCTTGCCCATCTACCATTACCGGGTCAGGTACGGGCAGTTGTGCTCGTGATGCAAACTCATCCTTGCCGGAGATGTACGGCTTCAGGCGGTGCTGCGCAAACACGTCGTGAATGCGCCAGTGCGGCGGTAGGGCCAACCGATATGCCACCGGTGCCCCGCGGTCCGCCTCTGCCAGCTCCGCCTGCAAATCGCTGTAGAAGCACTCCACCACGGTTACAGGTCCATGCCAGCGCTTACCGAGCTTTCGGCACAGCGCACGGTCCATCACCTTCTCCGTCAGATGACGAGCTTCGATCCACACCAGATCCCCCACCGCGTACTTATGCTGCTTGTGACGCCGGTCGAACTGCTCCCGCTGGCGCTGCTGAGCCAACTCAAGGCGGCCACGCGCGTCTCGCAACTGCGACGAAAACTTCGCAGCCATCTCATGGGCGGTACCCACCCCCCCTTTCCGTCGCGCAGAGCCAGGTAGGGTTGCAGCTTCCAGGAAAAGGTCCAATTGAGACATTGGGGACACCCCGTAGCATAGCTCAAAGGGCGTGAACCCGGTGACATCACTGCGCGAGTCGTTGATAGCGAACTCCACGTTCGTCATGTAGAGGTCCCAGTCATCAGGATTGGCACCCACGAACGAGCGCAACATGTCCTCCACCACCCGGTTGGTGTGCTCCGCCTGTCCGTCTGAACGAGGGTTGTACGGAGTGGTAGAAGCCACCCGTACCCCCATAAGCCTCATTATTAGCTCACGCCAGAACGAGTCCTGGAACCTGGGGTCACGGTCGCATACAATCTTCATGGGGGCTCCATGCTGCCTCCAGACAACGTCGAAGTAGATGCGGGCCACCGTTTGCGCAGAGCTGTCCCCAAAGTTCATGGGCATAAGGTGCACCATTTTGCTCAGCTTGCACGTGAAGGTGACAAAGGCGTCGTTTCCTTGGGCGGTGAGCGGCAGCCCTGTAACGAAGTCCACGCTCACATCCTGCCAGTTGCGTTGGGGAATAGCGTGCGGATTCAATAATCCATCGGGGTAGGATGCCCGGGGACGAACCGCCTGACATGTAGGGCATGAGGCCACCCATCCCGCCACATCCTCGGAGGCATTCTTCCACCAGAACCTGCGGAGAACTCTCTCTCCAGTGTCTTCTCCCGGCCAGTGTGGCCTGCAGCGGTGGAGTCGTGGGCATCCTTGAAGACTACTTCTCGCAAAGGGGAGTCCTCGCCGAGAACCAACTGGTACCGTCCTGCGGCTACACGCCATAGCACGTCCCCAACGATACGGAACTCCCTCGTGGCATGGTGCGGGGCCGCAAGGATCTCGTCCCGCAGCTGCCGAAGAGGGCCGGCACGTGCATACTCATCGTGCAGGGACTTCAGGAATGTAACGTCCGTGGGGAGGCTCGTAGCATCGCGGGTCTCAGCAGCCTTACCCTGTCGCACTATAGGAGGCGCCACTCGGGGATGCCGTACTCTCGGCAACAGCTGTCGGGTAGGGGGAGCATGTACCACTAGCACGGGCCACGGAAGGTCGTGAAGTACACCGTCAGGAGTCTCGAACAGCTGTGTGGGTACTCCTCGTTCGTCATGGGTAGGTATCACTTCCACCAGCCTCATACCAGCCATTCTGAAGAGCCGCCTCCATTGAGGCATGCGGGCCTGGATGTCCGGTAGAAGGAACACTGCCGAGGTATGTGCGGGGTCTTGCCGCCATTCGTCCACATACTTACGCAACACCGCCTCGATGGAGATATGACTGCTGGAGTATGGGGGGTTGCACCAGACGTGCTTTCCCCGCCACTGTTGTTGCAGACAATCAGTCCAGTAGGCGTCCACTTGGCGGTTCCGTCCACCCAGGTCACAACACGCGTCGACGTCGAAGCTGCCGAACTGTCGTTGGAGGCGCTCAAAGACCTCCTTGCGCACCTTCCAGTCTTGCCGATCGGCTGGGGGCTTGGCGGTTCGACTAGACGGCCGAGCTGGCTGCTTAGGCCTTCGGAGATCCGTAGCAGGCCGTGGCGAGGTTTTCGGCGTGACGGAAGGAGTCGTCGTAGCAATGGGTTGTCGCAGCCGAGCACTACGACGCAATACCGGGGTGGTTCCCGGGGTGCTCGTTTCCTGCCGGTGCTTTCCAGATTCGGACAAATCAGCGAAGTAGTCGGTGGGAGCTCGCAGCATTAGTTGTGCTTCAGGCTGCATGCTGCATGTTGCATGCTCAGCTGGGCGTGTTGCATGCTCAGCTGGGCAGGTTGCATGCGAAGCTGAGCTGGCTGCATGCGAAGCTGAGCTGGTTGCATGCGAAGCTGAGCTGGTTGCATGCTCAGCAAGGCATGCTGCATGCTCAGGCGAGCTGATTGCGTGCTCAGACAAGCGTGTTGCATGCTCAGCGGGGCAGGTTGCATGCGAAGCTGAGCTGGTTGCATGCGGAGCTGAGCTGGTTGCATGCGAAGCTGAGCTGGTTGCATGCGAAGCTGAGCTGGTTGCATGCGAAGCTGAGCTGGTTGCATGCTCAGCAAGGCGTGCTGCATGCTCAGGCGAGCTGGTTGCATGCTCAGGCAAGCGTGTTGCATGCTCAGCTGGGCAGGTTGCATGCGAAGCTGAGCTGGTTGCATGCGAAGCTGAGCTGGTTGCATGCGAAGCTGAGCTGGTTGCATGCTCAGCAAGGCATGCTGCATGCTCAGACGGGCTGGTTGCATGCTCAGGCAAGCGTGTTGCATGCTCAGCTGGGCAGGTTGCATGCGAAGCTGAGCTGGTTGCATGCGAAGCTGAGCTGGTTGCATGCCCAGCAAGGCATGCTGCATGCTCAGGCGAGCTGGTTGCATGCTCAGGCAAGCGTGTTGCATGCTCAGCTGGGCAGGTTGCATGCGTAGCTGAGCTGGTTGCATGCTCAGTAAGGCATGCTGCATGCCAGGGCGCGCTGCCAGCTTGGAGCAGGCTCACCAGGGCTCGCTCCGCCACCTGAAGCGTCTCCACGCCATCCATCCATGACTCCATGGTGGCCACCCATCCTGGTACAGGGGGTGGCGGGTGGTCTTCAAAGATCTCCTCGACATCCAGCACGGAGAGCGGGTCCTTGGGGAGGTCCGTCTCCTTGTCAACAACACCGGCCTCCTTGAGCCCATCCCGCGGGTCCTTGGTCACGTAGTCAGGTCGGCGGGATAGCGCATCGGGGACCAGAAGGAGGGCTCCCTTGACGTACTCCATTCGTGGGACGCCGACTTCCACCAGGTCCATGTACCACCGTGCCTGCCGTCGGCTAAGCTCTCGTCCCGGGGACATTAACCATTCCAGGGGCGATGGTCACCTTGTAACCGGAAGTCGGAGGAGAACAAGTAGTGCCTCCAGGTGACGGTGGTGCAATGGTGCAACGCACAGAGCTCCCTTTCGCCGGTGTGGTAATTCTGCTCCGCTGCAGAAAACTGCCGACTATCGTAGGCGATCACCCTCATACCGTCTCCCGTATCTTGCATGAGTACGCCTCCCAAAGCAACTCCACTTGCGTCCGTTTGTACCAAAAACGGCGCTGACCCATCCGCGGCTGCCTTCATGTCGGGCAATGCCAATACTGGGGCTGAGGAAAGAGCGGTCTTCAGCTCGTCGAAGGCCCATTGTTGGAGTTCTCCCCACTGCCACGGTACATCGGTCTTGGTGAGCGAAGTCAAGGGTTGGGCAATCTCCGAGAACCGGTGCACAAACCGGCGGTAGTACCCCGCTAGTCCAAGGAACTGTCTGACGTGGGTTACCGTCTCCAGCTTCGGCCAGTCCTTGATGGAGGACACCTTGTCATGCTGAGGTTGGCATCCTTCGGCGGATAGAGTGTGGCCCAAGAACCGTAGAGACTCCTTCAGCATCTGCGCCTTGGATGCCTTCAGGTATACCCCTTTTTCTCGACAAGTGTCCAAGAACTGACGTACGTGGTCGTAATGTTCTTCCACCGTGCGTGAGAAGACCACCACATCGTCGATGAAAATCCGTACAAAGGGGAGATGACCAAGTGCACGCTGCATTCGCCGCTGATACTGAGATGGAGAGTTCTGCAGGCCCTGGGGCATCACCAACCATTCGTAGGCCCCCATCTGGGTGGTGAACGCGGTCTTCTCCACGTCCTCCTCGGCCATTGGCACTTGCCAGAATCCGTCCACCGCGTCAAAGGAGGAGAAGAACGCTGCCCCTTGCATCTCGTCAAACATCAGTTGGATGTCCGGTAGTGGATACCGGTCCCGCACCGTCTGCTGATTCAATTGTCGGTAATCCACCACCAGACGCAATGTCTTCGGATCACCAGGCTTGGGTACCATCAGACATGGGGCGGCATACGGGCTTGACGACGGCCGGATGTAACCCTTCTTCATGAGCTGCTCGATGCGTTCACGTAACTGGCGTAGCTCTTCAGCGGTCATCTTGTATGGACGCCTACATGGTGGTCCACCCTCCGCGTCCGGCTTGCGATCGATGCGGGCCTTGTCCTCCTCAGTGCGACGCAACTTGGAGGCCTCCGGTAGAGCTGCACACAGGGTATCTAGATACTTCTCAAAGAAGGCGTCAAAGCGCTGCTTCCACGTGCTGCTTACCGGTGCATCTCGAGTATCTTGACGGGGTCCTTCCTTCTCCACGGGGGTGTGAGGTGGCGGTACTTCAGCAGCGGTAGCCGCAAAGGCTGCCTCATGGTCGTTCCCGCGCGCGGCCATCATGAGCCACTGAGGTTGTGACTCTTCATCCCCGGCCAGGCGCCTGGTCTCGGCGTGGATGAGGTGCTGCTTCAGCTGCGCTGCCGTCAAGAATACCTCATCGATCAGCCCCGCGCCTTGGGCCTTGCCCTGACCCACCCCCGGACTACAGCCCGCGAGTGTCACCCGTTGCTGTCCTCCACCATTTGCTCGCGTGTTGAAGGATACGGAACCGTGACCGGCATAATCCAACGTGACCGGGGAAAGACTGCGAAGCCACTTACCCCCCAACACCACGTCTACTTGGATTCCTAGCGGCAAGACTCGCAGAGCCATTCGCTTCTCGCAGTAGTTTACTCCCGCCGCCGTGTGCGCGGTGAACTTGGTGTACGCCACCTCTCCAGCGGTCTTCACAGATCCATCTGCCAGTGTGACCTTCATTGGCGTCCCTGAGCGCACTGTCAAGTCACAGGTACGGGCACAATCCGCCGAGATGAAGTTGTCCGAGGCGCCTGAGTCCACCAGCACCTTTACTCGGTGCCCACGAAGGTAGGCATAGAACACCAGGAGTAAGGGTCCTTCCTCGTCCCGCACCGCTGACAGTGTGTGTGCCAAGAGTGTCCCTGTTCGAGTGTTTGCTTTCCAGCGCACCCCCCCATCCAGTTGAACACGCTTACATTTAAGAGCATCTTCAATTGGGTGAGAGCTCAAAGCGGTTGCAGCCTCGTCCACCAAGGCGTTGCACTCGTGTTCTTCGCCACTACCATGTTCAGTGGCACTGACGTACGTGGTGGCGTTGGTCGAGACACTGACGTGAGTGGTATCACTATCAGTGGGGCTGACGTGAGTGGTGTCACTGTTGGTGTCGCTGACGTGAGTGGTGTCGCTGCCGGTGGCACTGACATGCGTTGTGTCGCTGTCGGTGGCGCTAATGTGCGTCGTGTCGCTGTCGGTGGCGCTGACGTGAGTAATGCCACTGTCGGTAGCGCTGACATGTGTAGAGTCACTGTCTGATCCGCTTTCCAGCGGCTGGAACCCACCGGTTGCATGCTGAGCCGAGCGCGTTGCATGCTGGGCCAGGCGCGTCGCCTGCTCAGCGGGGCATGTTGCATGCTTGGCGGAGCCGGTTGCATGCCCAGGCTGTCTGGTTGCATGCTCAGCCGGGCGTGTCGCATGCTCAGCCGGGCGTGTCGCATGCTCAGCCGGGCAGGTTGCATGCTTAGCCAGGCTGGTTGCATGCTCAACGAGGCAGGTTGCATGCTGAGACCCACCGGTTGCATGCTGAGACCCACCGGTTGCATGCTGAGCCGGGCGTGTTGCATGCCGGGCGAGGCGTGTTGCATGCTCAGCCGGGCGGGTTGCATGCTCAGCAAGGCATGCTGCATGCTCAGGCGAGCTGGTTGCATGCTCAGCGAGGCAGGTTGCATGCTCAGCTGGGCGTGTTGCATGCTCAGCTGGGCAGGTTGCATGCTGAGACCCACTGGTTGCATGCGTAGGCCGGCTGGTTGCATGCGCAGGCCGGCTGGTTGCATGCTCAGCAAGGCATGCTGCATGCTCAGGCGAGCTGGTAGCATGCTCAGCGAGGCGGGTTGCATGCTCAGCTGGGCGTGTTGCATGCTCAGCTGGGCAGGTTGCATGCTGAGACCCACTGGTTGCATGCGCAGGCCGGCTGGTTGCATGCTCAGCAAGGCATGCTGCATGCTCAGGCGAGCCGGTCGCATGCTCAGCCGGACTGGTTGCATGCTGTGAGGCGCTGGTTGCATGCTGGAATCCACTGGTTGCATGCTGAACCAGGCGTGTTGCATGCTGGTCGGGGCGTGTTGCATGCGGGGACAGGCCCGTTGCATGCTCAGCCGGTCGAGTTGCATGCCGGCGTGGGCTGTTAGGTCCTCCCGCCAGCTGCTGGGTCATGTTCAGCTCCTCCTCGGGCGGACTAGGGCAGGATGCAACACGTTGGTTGCATGCTGGCGGTATGCTGCCCGATCCGCCTGCCAGTTGCTGGGTCATACTCAGCTCCTCCTCGAGGTGCTCAGGTTCGCCCGCCGGTTGCTGGGTCGTGCTCAGACCCTCCCAAGCAGCAAGACGCGCAGCCTCCCAAGCCGCAAGACGTGCAGCTTCATTCTTCCTCCAGGCTTTCATCCGCTGGTCCAAGGTCGTACGCTTCCTCCCACTCCTCGAAGGCTTCGAACGACGGGTAGGCGCATCCTCCCCCGAGGACTGCTCACGGTGTTGCTGCAACCGGTACTGGCTGCAATGAATCTCCATCTCGGACTCGTCCGTGCTGTGGGTTAGGTCCGAGGGGCTCGATCCCAGAGTTGTCGCGAGAACTGTCTCGTCTGGTTTGAGAGGAGCAGGATTGGGAGGTGGGTGTGCTCGTCGAACACGTCCGAACACAGCATGCACAATCGCCTTGCCGCACTGTCTGACCCGCTGGACTGCCGTGGTCCATGTGGAGGCCGTCTTGAGCGCATGGGAGTCAAAGGGGGTGTCCTGCGCTCGTTGTGCCCGCCGGCGTCGCCACAAGCGATAGGCTTGCTGTATTGATATCGCCGCCGACGCTTGACGCCGTCGAAGGCGACGGAGCCCAGTCGTCTCCCAAGGTCGGCCTTCTTGAGGTACATTCGTCTTCGGCCCGTATTCTTGCTCCACAGCCCGACGCTGCTCGCGTGGGCTCAACTCTGCCCAGGCCAAGCCCAATGTGCCGCCCATGCGACCACGCAAGCGGGCAAGTATAAGCTTGTCCAACTCGTACTTCCGTTGGCGATGACTGAGGGGTGTAGTCGCGGGACGCCGTGTAGCATGGCGACGACTGCGCTCAGCCATCTTGTGTGCCTCTGCCGGGGACTTCTTCTTGAGGGTCATGCGTAGTTGTCGTAGTAGGACACTTTCAGAGGTAGCCCCGGCCGGGCTTCTCCAGCTCCACGATGTCAACCGCCTACGCTGATCCGCCAGGGAACTCTGGTACACCTCGGAGGCCCCCGGTGCAGCTAGGTGCAGATCCTTGTAGTCGCTGGGCTGAACTGTTGGTGCCGCGTGATGAGCTCGGATACGTGGGGGAGGTCCATCAACATTACCGCGGTCAATTGGGACACCGTGTTCGGCACAGTAAGTCTCCCAACAAGGATGTGCTGTCGGGGGGGTTATCGGCGGAGTCAATGATCCCCGAGCAGGGGGAGGATCCTCCACTGAGAGGGGTCGTCTGCTCAAAATGGTTGCGCGCCGTGCGCGCTCTCGGCCACTGAAGGCAATCCGTGATGAACGGGGCCTCGGGCTGACGGTGGAGGGGGGCCGTGCGGCCACACCATGGGGCGAATCTGATGAAGCCTCTGTGCTCACTGGGGCATGCAGCGCTCGCAGTGAGACGGGCTTTGTCGGGGTACAGGCGGTGGCCTCGTCACGTGACGTCCGCGAGGGCCATGAAGGACGGGCTGCCACATTGGTGTAGGGCTGCCTCTGTCCACGGGGTCGATGGAGATTCACTCCTCTTGCCCGGGAGCCCCTGTCGGCTCCCCACTCCGAAAAGCTGGATCCTCGGTGCTCGTGATGTCACACAGGGCACACAGATCCCCATAGAGGTCCACGTCAGCATCCGCCAGAGCGAGGATCTCCTCCATCGTTTCAAGCTCTTCGGGGTTGAGGGAATCCTCCTCGACTCTCTCCTCAATGGCCTCCACGCAAGCCGCCACTTGCCCTGGCCTTCGCGCCAACCGTGCCGGGGCGTTGGCCTTCCAGATTGCCAACTTCTTTTCGTCTGTGCAATTGGCCACCAAGTGCTCGAGACTGCCACATGCAAAACAGTGTCGACAACGGATCCGGGTCCAATCCGAATTCGTAGGACGGATCCAGAAATGTTTCAGGCTTCGACGCTTCGGATCCAGCAATTTGTTTGAATCCGTTCGTATCTGTACCTGTCGGAGCCAACGAAAATCAGGCTTCATTCGATCGGATACACGAAATTTCAGGATTGTCACTGTATCCGTACTCGAAAATCCAGAAAATGTCTGGATTAGTCTCCGTGGATCCGTTATATTCCATGCTGCCGATCGAAAAGTCAAATGTCAAATTATCAATTGTGATGTGAATTTCGATTGTCAAGGGATATAAACTAATCAAAATGTGGGCAAATGTCACGGAATTATCCTCTTAGCACATCTGGGAAAGCAGGGCCATATTGGCAAACACCCTAAAGGATGTGGGTTCAAATTTTTACTTGGCAGGTTTGGATTCGCAGAATCGTCGGAATTGACGGATTTTTTACGGATCAGGATTCGATGCTTCGAATCCAGTAGAATTTCAGGATCTGTCCGTATCTGCATCTTTCGAAGCCGCTTAAATTGAGGATTCGATAGGTCGGATTCTGATTTGTGTCTGGATCCGGAGCAACGAATCCGGATCCGTTGTCGACACTGATGCAAAACAGGGCCGCTCCCTCACCGCAGGTGCCGGTCGGGATCCTTGGGTCGCCGCCGTGCTTACGGTCACCGGGGCCGCTGTTGCCGAGTCGCCCCCGGCAGTCCCCGGCTCCCACGTGAGTGCCGCCAACGCAGGCCTCCTCGGGGGCCACCTAGACCGACCAGTCGGGGTGCTGCGTGGTGGGACTTGCCGCTGTCGGTGTCCCATCTCCAACGCCACCTTACGGGCGATGGTGTCGTGGAGAACCGCGTCCTCCATCACCTTAGCCGTCTCAATTTCCGTGGCCACGGAACGAACCTTCAGGATGGCGGAGGTGTCGGACCGTCCGAGTCGACGTTGTTCATCTTCCCACTGCTCCGGGTGACTGGTGTCCAGCCCCAGGTCCGCCAGCTTGGAACCCACTTGAACGCTGTGACGTAGTCCACCCCAAAAGAGCTCGAGAAGTTCCAGTTTGGTAACCTTGCCGCAACCCCGTACTACGTACGTCCGCCACAAAGTTGACAGTCGCGGTTCGGGTGGTGATGCGGGTGTAGAAGGCACCGGTCTTCTCCTCCGATCGCTGCCTCGTTGAGAGTAGCTCCGACTTCAACCGCTTCAGGGCGTCCGTGGTGATGTCCACCGACAAGGCAAGGTCGCCCATGAACCGTGGCACCGTTGCGTACCTCGCCTTCCACGCCTCTCCTTCGCTGCCTCCTGGCGCCATCTCCTCGACGTACAGCTTCTGGGCCTTGGCCAACTTGGCGGTCTTGACCATCCATAGCAAGGTGGAGACGCTGAGCTGGTTGCGTCCTTGCGCCTCACGCCGAAAGCTGGGAGTAGTGAGCGCCGCAATCACCGTCATGTGCTCCAGAAGCGCATTCACCGCCACAGAGAACTCCTCAAGGTCATCCATGGCCCGGCCCTTCGTGTAGTGATCGCCGGGGAACTCCGGGAGGTCCTCCACCAACTTGTAGATGCCCCTCAAGAGCGAGCTCTCGTTCTTGATCGCGGTCTGGTAAGAGCGGTCGTCGGGGGTGAACATGGCCGTCGGGTCTTCCGGAGCTCGTGCAACCCCGGCCGGTGGTCCCGCCACTGCCGTATGAGCCACCGTCGGGGTGAAGGTCGCGGCATCGGCTGAGAGTCGATGTGAAGGAGCTGGGAAGGTGGAGGGGTCTGGCTGCATCGTAGGAGGCGGCCCAAACGATGCAGCCAAGTACCATGGAGCAGCACATACCTCCACCCAGGCTTGTAGCCCATCCAGCTCGTAGGTCTCCGCCTCCGACTCCGTGAAGGCGTCCACCACCGGTCGTCTCGGGCATTGGTACCATTGTGACGGAATTCTGGGACGCCTCGTGCCTCGAATAGACTCCTCTGCCACCGAGCGGTCCACCAAGAGGGCGTAGGTGGAGGTCTCGGTGGTGTGCAGCGGACGTATCTCGGGGAAAGAGGTACCGCCGGCCCCGCTCAGAATGTATCGAGTAGGACTCAGCCCAAGATTGTCACAGATTTTCAGGGCTGCCGACAGACCATGGCGCGAGGAGGTGATCTCGGGTAACGTCGCTGTAGTGACCAATTCACCCGGGGGCACCCACAGGGAATCCCCTTGGGGAGTGACCACTAACAGTCGTGTAGTTGACGTCGACGGTCCCGCCCCCCCAGTCGGGTCACCATCAGGGTCATCTCCAGGGTCGTCACCAGGGTCGTCCTCCGTGTCCTTATAGTCGCTACTCCGGCTTTGTGATTCTTCATCGGCGGCGTGCGGCTTCCCATCCTTCCAGCCCAAGGCAAGCTGTCCCCCGCTGGTTGCATGCTGGGAGGCGCCGGTTGCATGCTGGAACCCACTGGTTGCATGCGGAGCTAGGCGTGTTGCATGCTCAGCCGGCCGGGTTGCATGCTGTGTTGCATGCGGAGTTGAGCTGGTTGCATGCGAAGCCGGGCGTGTTGCATGCTCAGCCGGTTGTGTTGCATGCTGTGTTGCATGCTCTGCCGAGCTGGTTGCATGCTCCGCCGCTCCCGCTGCATGCTGCGGCTGGCCCCCACCAGCCCCGCACACCACAGGGGTGTCCAAGCTTGCCCGGCGTCTTCTTACCAGACGCCGTTCCTCGGCCACCTCGCCCTCCGCTGTAGCAGCCTCCAGCTGAGCCATCCGATCGCGCAAGCTTCCCGCCTCGGATTCCGCGAGGAACCGAGCGGTCTCAGCGCGCACCACCCGCTGCAACACCTCATGGTCCGTCAGCTCCTTCCTCCGATGCTTCTCCAACTTGAGACGCCGTTCTCGTCGTCTGCGACTATGCTGAGTACCCGCCGCAGACTCATAGCCGGAGCCGGATGTCGTGCTCCCAGGTTGAGACGCGTGAGCTTGGGAGAGGTCCTCGGTCACCACGTCTTGGGGCTCCGTGTGTATGGGCAAGGTTCTCCCAAGAGTCTCCGGACCCGAAGCACGGCGACGATGATGCGGCTGGTGGTTTACCACACCCTCGTCAGGAGAAGTATCGGTGTGGGGAGTCGGTTCCATCAGCGGTGTCGGATACAATCGTTGGGGGACCACTCTCATATCAGTCGCCACCGCCCGCTCTGCAGCCGCCATGCGCTCTCGTGCTGCCCACCATTCTCTAGCACGTGCCTCTGACGCAGGGTCAACTCCATATATTGGAGGTGGAGGCGGTGGAAAATAGGCGGGTAACGTCCACGGGTCCCCGTACGTGGTCGACATCGGCGCGGGAGTGTACGGGGCGTGTGTCAATACGCCTGGGGCATGGTGGTGTGGCATGCCGTAGGGCCAGAGGCCTGGTTGCTGGCGGGTTGCATGCTCGGCCTGCCAGGTTGCATGCTGGGGCTGGCGGGTTGCATGCTCAGCCTGCCATGTTGCATGCTGCTGCACGCTGCCCCAACCACCCTCTTGTTGTTGAAACACAAAAGGAGGGGCTGGGGATGGGCCGTGCAAGAACTGGCCCTGAAACATGCTGGGTTGCATGCCACCTGGCCTATGTTGCATGCCAGGTTGCATGCCAGGTTGCATGCCAGGTTGCATGCCAGGTTGCATGCCAGGTTGCATGCTGGCGGGCGCGCTGAAGGGCATGCCGAAGGGAAACTGAGCCACGTCCGGGACATGTTGGTACATGTCAACAACTTGGCCAACACTGACCCCTGCGATGGAAGCGGTTGGTGGAGAGGGGTCTGAGGGGGTCAGTGGCACGGTGGAAGCGGTGGAAAGGCCCGAAGGTCCAGGCGCGGTGGAAGCGGTTGGTGTAAGGTCTGAGGGGGTCAAAGGGAAGGTGGTGGTGGAAGGATCCATAGCGGTGGTGGAAGGGGGCGAAGGCCCAGACGAAAGCATCAAAAGTCAACTGTCGGTCAACCGTATGACAGTTATGACAATATGACAACTATGACCGTGTCAAATATGGTCGTACGGCGTTTCCAGAAATACCAGTCCAGTAGCCAAAATACTGCCAAAAGCCGTAAAGAACTTAGCCAGAAGGTATAAGGAACTTCCCTAGAAGTTGGGAGGTACTTCCACCATACTTAAGGCTGATAGGCTATTTTTAGCAGCTAGTGAGAATACAAGATCTGGCCCCAAACTTGCTCAGATTGTTAACAAACTAAAAAGATACTTTTTATTTGTACTTTTTGACAATAGCCTCCGGCGGCTTTGCTTAGTTATGTTGCTGAGAGGAGCTCACTTTCCCCCCCCATACTTAAGCCGTTGCCGGCATCCAAGATCAGTAATCTGAGCATCCGCATCATCACAACCACATCCAGCCAAAATCTACAACGCGGGTCCACTAAAGACGTCTACGCGCATATCTCGCCAACTTTACAGCCGTCGGAGTGGACCAGCTGCGAACATTCTTAAGATCAAGTCACAAATCTCGCCCAGAGTCTCAAGAAAAAGCAATCCAACGCAGATCTCAACCAAATCCCACACAAAGAAGATCCCGTAGCGAAACTTTTCCGTGTTTTTAGTGCACGTAACGCGCGCAATTGGAGCCGTCGAACGCAAGCAGAGACAGCTCAAAACTCAAAAACGAAAAGTCGCCCAAGTCATCTTGCAGTCGCATCTCAAGTCTGCACAGAAGATCCTCAACCAAATCTTTAACAAAGAAGGTCCCATAGCGAAACTTTTCCGCGTTTATAACGCAAGAACCGCGCGTATTGTGAGTCGTCAAACGTAAGCTGAAGCCGCCCAAAACGCAAACAAAAAAGTCGCCATCTCCAACATCTTGTAACCCGCAGATCCCACAGGTCCATAGAACGTTCCCATCATCTGAGAACCAATTTGTACCAGGCACACTCCTGATAACTTATACATCCTTATTTCTTTATTTTTCTTTCTTTTCTTTTTATCTTCTTTCTTTTCTTTTTATCTTATTTACTGTTTTTGGTGCTTCACATAGGCTTCTAGCCTTATATTCCACTGTTTTTACTTCATGACAAACACTGGCTATACAGCCTAGTATTACAATCACTTTTCTGATATATGTATGGTCTCGAACCTCCTACATCATATCCTTATGTAAGTCTTGGCGCCATGCCTAATCCAAACATGTAAGACTTCCTTAATTCATTTCTCTTGATCAACACTAACTGAGGTCCACTTTTCCAAGCTTCCCTTTCAACATGTTGCTCTCTAACAATCACTAGTAGGATTCCTGTATTGACATCTGCCATCGACCAATCATGTACACATAATGCCTGATTCTGGTACTCCTCCACCAATCATCAGGCAGATCACGATATTGCCATTGCAGATCTTTCTGGAATCCACCAGATCCTCAATATAATTATTGTCATTGCAGATCTTCTCCTGAAATCTGCCTTGCCATCAATTATTTCTTCATACAGCTGTGACCGGCATGCAACAAGGCCCTTGCAGCATGCAACCACCCGTCACCAGCATGCAACCTGGCAGATGTAGCATGCAACCTGGTCTTTGTCGCATGCAACCTGGCCTCTGTGGCATGCAACCAGACATCTGTAGCATGCAACCTGGCCCATGTAGCATGCAACCTGACATATGTCGCATGCAACCTGGCCTCTGTCGCATGCAACCCGGCCTCTGTGGCATGCAACCCGACATCTGTCGCATGCAACCTGGCCTCTGTCGCATGCAACCTGGCCTGTGTGGCATGCAACCCGACATCTGTCGCATGCAACCTGGCCTCTGTTGCATGCAACTTGGCCTCTGTGGCATGCAACCCGTCATCTGTAGCATGCAACCTGGCCTCCGTGGCATGCAACCTGGCCTCTGTAGCATGCATCCTGACATCTGTAGCATGCAACCTGGCCTCCGTGGCATGCAACCGGGCCTCTGTAGCATGCAACCTGACATCTGTAGCATGCAACCTGGCCTCCGTGGCATGCAACCGGGCCTCTGTAGCATGCAACCTGACATCTGTAGCATGCAACCTGGCCTCCGTGGCATGCAACCGGGCATCTGTAGCATGCAACCAGGCATCTGTGGCATGCAACCAGGCATACGCAGCATGCAACCAGGCATCTGTATCATGCAACCACTCGTTGGCAGCATGCAACCAGATCTCTGTAGCATGCAACCCAGCTGCTCGTACCTCCCGGTAAACATGGATGGCGGCTGGTGACCTGGTATGGTAGTCACGGATTCATGGTAACACAGGGGTAAAATGGGGTAAAATCGTGATTCCAGGTGGTAATACCAATGGTAATACCAAAATGGTATTACCAATGGTAAAGGATTTTGGGAATTCGGCACTTTACCACACTAGAGCATGGTAAAGGATTATGGGCCTTGGTATTACCGGTAAAATTACCGGGTAATACCGGTAAAGGTATTACCAGTGGTAAAACCAGTGCCAGCCTTAAAGATAAAAAGGAAACTCAGGAATTGCCAATTACATCATAACCTGATCATCAAAAATATCATAGCCCTTTTAAATTGCGAAAAGCGTTGGTACAAAGAAACCGACGGGATCGCTCTTCCGTTTCGAGCAAGACCCACTACGGTACTCGTTCCTTGCGCAGGTGGGGTACGGGAACAAGACCTGACAACTCTTCTTTCGAACTATACAATGTCCCTTCCAGTGAGGTCAGAGTCTACGGCCTAATAGGAACTGGTGCACTTGAAGTGTAATACTTTAGGAAGCTCGAATGCGGGTTACGTCCTCGACGAACCCTTCAAGGGGCGCTTAACGTGGTGGCCGTCGAGTTGGCATCTCAAATAAGAGCCGATGGGTACAAGGTCTGGCGTATCGTTTTTACGGATGAGGTGTTGTAGTTCTCCCGATAGAATTGTTGTGGGGACCGTATTCACCGACGTGACGCTACACGCCTTCCAATCGGTAAATGCAAGTGACACGCGTGAGCGATATCGAACACGCGACGCTAATAGTCATTCGGTACCTCTACCGCCTCTTCTTCGCCGTCGGAATCCTGTAGAGCTGTTGTGAAATCATTTAGGTTCGCCATCATTATCTTGTGGTTTTTTTGAAGAACCGTAACGCTTTCACTCAAATGGTCATGCGCCTGACGATTTTTGTCCAATTCTTCCTTAATCTCTGTAAATAAAACGTCAAGATCTTCCTGGAGATTCTCGACCTTGGTGTTCGTAATAGTAAGCGTCTGCTCGTTTTGAGTTCGAATCTGATCGATTGACTTATTTATAGCATCGTGCTCTGAGTTGTTTTCAATCGCATGTCTACTGTTCTCCTCTATTTGCATTTCGCAATTACGCATATCAAGGTCGAGCTGCTGCAACTGTTGCTGTATAGTTTTATTTTCAGCAACACCCGCCTCATTTCCTTCTCCGATAAGGCGTTTGATTTCATCAATTTCGTCGCGAAGGCGATTGAAATTGTCTTCGATCCTTTTCTTTTGCCTTATGAAACGCTTATTTATTATTTCGGCATTTCTAGACATTCCATCGAACATTGGATTAGTGTATGTTTCTGACAAATTTTGGTCGCTTCCATCCGTGTTCGTGTTCGCACCAGGGACTTCTGCCATATGCATAGTGGCGACTTCATTACAGAAAGACATTTTGTCCTCGAGTGTCGAGCGTGTATGCAAGATTTTTCGACGTATATTTATACTTTGTCGATGTTAAAAACACTAATCGTACCGATTTGCTTTAAACGAGATTTGTGCAACGCTTTATGTCAAGGTATGTCTTACGCAAGGTCGACTTTACACAAAACTTCCGAAAATATTTTTATTCGATAAACATGTCGCTCAAAGCAATCTGAGTACTCCGGGTATGCAATTCACCCAGGCATTGAAAAGTTATGGTCGATACCGCTCAGTTATCTCCCATACTTAACCATACATAAGCGGAAACTTAAATCGCTTATATCTCACGATCTAGAAAATCAGAAGTTTTGTGTAAAGTCGACCTCGCGTAAGACATACCTTGATGTTGATATTTCACCCAGAGGTCGAAGATTCTGACGTTCGTAATCGTCGACAAAGGGTGATCGTGTGACACGATTATGCGTTTCTTTGATACATGCGCCTACCGGTTTAATTGACAGGAAACGTAATATCCGAGTTTGACCTCTTGTGCCACAAGCATCGCGTGTGGATATGTGCGTGCATGTATGCACGTATGTATGTATACACGCGCCAAATATCCATACTCTTATGCAACCCGTACGTTTTTTCACAACGACGGTCCGATTGTCTTTTTTGTCTTCATCGAAAGATGCACGGCGCGCGCGTTCCTTAATTTGAGGCGTCGCATGCGCGCAATATCTTCCCTCGATACGACTAAGCGGGACGATCTACATCATTTGTTATAACAAACAAAAGGGCTTTTGTCTATTTTAAGCGGGCGGGCGTAATGCGCCACATTGTCGCACGCTCTTGATGAGCGTTTCCTGTTTTTCCACTCGTGTTATCTGTTGCGTTTGTCTTCGGGTGCTTTAATGACGAAAAAATAGAACATTACCCAAAAGTGGAATATTAGGATCAGCAAAGCCAAGGGATCCAAACCGGGTGCAGGCATACGTACGGGTATAGCTGTTGGTGAAACCGGTAACTCGCCTATGTATCCGGGCTCATCGGCAAACATAATCGAGAAGAGGTCCACCGGAACTTGAAATCCGAGCGAATGGGTTTTCGCGTAAGCATTAAACTCCGCTATATCAACGCTCCGAAGTGCTTTTAGTGTTTTAAGTATGTCGACCTTTACAACAAGAAACCCCGAAAAATCGCGAGACTCTAAAGCTTTCTTAATGGCGATTGCAATCTCCTCGCCTTCTTGCGGCGCGGGCCTTCGTGCGACGAGCATCTCCAACAACGTTTTGCTCGATGTCGATGTAAAGTTGTCCAGATTGCTGTAGTTATTGTTGGTCGTATCGATGTCGAACAGCTTAGTAAGCTCAGTTTCACTGAGACTGAAAAGTCGAGTAAGCGTATTTGCACCGTTACCGAAAAATTCAAGGATAGCCTTTTTGGTGAAACCTGTTTGAATTAGACGAATGGTCATGGTTGAAGATTTCGATGGCTCGTATTCACGACCAATTCGCGAATATTTATACTGTCGTAGCTTCTGTTTGAGGAAATAGCACCACGACATGCGCGTGCGCTTTATACTTTCGGAATTAAACATGCCGATTCGAAGCAGCGAGAACGACACGAATGAAACGAAAATGGGCGTTTCAGTACGACGTGCGCGTTCGTTTGGGCGCTGTGCAGCACTTCGTTCAAACATCGATCGATACTTTTTCGCAATCCGTTCAGACGCACGATCGATAACGTTGCGAGAAATACGTCGTTGCTCCAGGAGGCGCTTCGAGAATCTTCCCTCGCCGCTTTTCGTTCCGATCAATCGTCGACGACTCCGTGGCACGAACGTTCACTTTAAATTTTTAATACCTTGGTCCGGCCCGGAGTAGGGCTAGGGAAATAAATTTGCCCATACGCCCGACAGGCGTGGTTTTTCCTTTTCTTTATACCTTGGTGATGCGCATTTTCAATCGTCAGACTTTTCTTTCAAGTGAAGATCTTTTTACTTTCAACGGCTCCATGTTCAAAAAAATAACGCAACGCGTTCTGAAGTTGACGTAATTTGTCATCATCTTTTTGCGCGATCGCCACCAATCCAAAGACGTTAACGTGCTCGTTCAGTTTACCGGTGTCTGCTTTTCGTATTAAAGTACCGTCCGCGTCGTGTTGAATTTGTTTGTTCACTATCTCCGGTCCCAAGTGGTAACGAAATGTATTCTGTATCTCGTTCATGTGGTAAGTGTGGGCGCCAGCCTTATGCTTGATCAAACCAGCGTCATCAAGTTTCACAACAGCCCGTTCTTTTTCATCGACAGCGTAATCAAGATAACTCTGCAGCTCGATCATATCGGTGTTGACGCCGTCCCTATTTTTTGTGTACTTGTAAGGTATTGCTTCACCCGCGTCGTCGACGAATTGGTAAAACTTGAAGAGATCGCCTCCGCTCGCCTTCAGGATGGCCTCCGCGGCGCAAGTATCCCATCGCTGCAAGTTTCTCATCTGCACGTATCCCCAAAAGTTCTGGTTGCGCGCACGCGTTGCGGATAGGGCCATGACCATGTGTAATATTTTATTACCGCAACCTCCCATTTGGATATCGGTCGGTTGGTTATCAGACAAAGTTTCCATATGCACGAAACCGTGCTTGTCCATGTGCTTGATGAACGGTACTCGGGCATCTCGTAGGGCCTGCTTTGATAATTCGTTAATGGAATCAGGCGAAAGCACGGACTCTGCTTTCAATTTTGTCTCGACGATCGTCTTGTCTTCGAATCCGTCGAGATTTCCGATCCACGCGACCTTCGCCCCTGCGAGATCTAGGGTTCTTGGCTTGTGCGACAAACCGATAGAGTTATTGATATCATCAAGATGTACTCCCCAAGCGTAAATCGGGATACAGTCACGGTCTGTGCTCGTTATCGGTTTGTATATCAGACCCGCGATGGAGGTACCACTCGAATCGGCGAAACCGACACAAATCGTGCTTCCGTCTTGAGCTCTCCCGGCTTTGTATTCGGCCGTTCCATCTATGGGATCGACAAAGCACGACGCGTCTCTCAAAAACTCTGCATACTGCCCTATCGATTCTTTGAACCGACCTATAGTCGCTGCATGCTCCTCACGGTATGTATTGATCACAACCTGAATGGAGGCGTTAGGCTCGCCTTCTTCCCCAACGAAAGCGCGCACGTGGTCCTTGACGATATCGTAAAGAATTGCTTGTATCGTGAAGTCCCCCACGGTGACCGCGCTGGCGTCGCACTTTATTTCGGACATGGTTTCGACCGAAACCCATTTATCGTGTATATTTATAAATATAGGCGCTAATACTTGCTTGCACAGTTGCTGAAGAAGCTGCATTATTTCTTGCCATGCATCGATTTCGCGGGATCGCTTTTGACCCATGAAAACGAGCGAAGGCGGCGGTGACATCATGAAAGACATTATTGCGTATATGCCTATAAAGAGTTTCGGAGAATGGCGGGAATAGCGTGGATGTCGCGTTGACGTGCGTATATATATTCCTCTCGCATCAGATGGGTCCGGAATATCCTGCATCTACCTCGAGGTATTGTAAAAGAAACAAACCGGCCCAGAGTAGAGCCAGGGAAATACAATTATAACGCGCCGCGGTTACGACCTTACGCAAACGGTCGACCGCGAGGTGCAAATTGATCTAGCGTCGCCCTCACGTTTGGATGATGCCGAACAGCGATGGTGCATGCTTGAAATCAGGAGATCGTGAACGCGGAACTGGCATACTTTCTCTTTTGGAGCACACCGGCGTCGCTATTGTTTCCCAGGAAGAGCACGACACCAGAGTCTGTCGGACAACGTTGGAGTCGCCCCACTGCCTGCGTCGTGTGACGCATTCGCACGTACATTCGCATATCCTCGATAATGTGTCGGTGCATGTATCTCTTCTCGTACCCGTACTGCACTGGGCGCCACACTTCGTTCCACGGTCGCGTTATGACCACCAGATCGATACGACCCGGCAGATCTATTCCGGTGCACAGACTGTCGGATCCGTATATCAAGGCTCGGTATTTTCCAGAAACAAACTTTTTGTAGTCGTCCGAGTCGTTGAAGTTGACATGTTGGACGTCGTCGGGAGTCTTCTCTCGCAAAAGCGCCTTCAAATCGTTCAGTTCGGCAAGGTTGGGGCACAGTATGATAGCGGACTTTCGACCGATTCCGACCGCCTCGACGATTCGGTCGCGTTGCTCTTGCAAGTACGCCTCCCTCGCGATGGGGTCCTTCCGAAACTTAGCGTATTCGAAAAAGCACCTCGTCGATGGCACGCGGAATGTCACCAACGAGCGATCGAATACCGAGCCGCCAACAAAATGTCGAACGCGCGGTCTGATCGCGGCATCGTCCAAACCGACCTCCGTTTCGAAAACCGAAAACTGTTGGTCGAGAGCCTTGCTCGGATCGACGAGCGTGGCGCTCATCACGAGCGCGCCGTTCGCTCCGACAAGCTGCTTCCACAATCGATCTCTTAGTCGGCGACTTTGAAGGGACATCGACGCTTCGTAGGCAATGCCTTTTTGGGAAACGTTGGGAACGATGAGCCGGTGATGATTCATCCACTCGTCTTGCGACAACGCTTGTCGGGCCAAACTCATGGCGCGAATCGTGCTCGTGATGGTGTTCGCGATGTCCGACAGCGCGATCAATCGTTGTCTTCGACTGCGCGATTCCCAGTCGTTCAATTCACGCTTGAGCAAGCGTATCCCGAGCACATCTTCGGAGGTCAGCACGCACATTCGTTCGAGGCGCACATCGATGAGTGACGCGACGAGGTTCTCGCCGAGAGCTCGAAAGTCGGCGCGCGAAGGTTTCGGATTTTTTCGCAGCGACAGCAACAGCTCGGAGCTCAGTGCACGGATTTGTTCGAACACGACGTGCTCGCTACCGTCGTCGTCAACCTCGAGCGACTCGTCGACGGAAGGATCGGAGTCCGGATCGAGCGTGTCGAACTGCAAGCTGTACTCCCTCGCGATCTCCTTCTCGTGGATCTTGTGATCGATTTCCACGTATGCCCGCAGCTTGTCAAGTCGGGTCTGCAGGTTCGCACCTGCGTTCGCTCCGTCGGAGAAGAGCCTTTCAACGAACTCCACCTGCTTCGAGAGCAGCTTCAATTTTTTCTGCGCTTGCACGTACGGTTCGAGGTTGGCGAATTTCCATGAACTCGCGACGCGCTCCCGAAGCGTCGGGACTATGTTCCGTTCCTTATTTTTGTCGTGCAGTTCGAAACAGATGTGATTCTGATTCTGTTGGCAGCATTCGAGAAAGTCGCGCCGTCTCACGCCGGACGCGACGACCGATCTAGCGGCGTCCCCCCATGCGTTTACGCGTTCTTCCACCTTTTCGGGGTTGAAATCCGGAGGAAGCTTCCATAAGGGGTCCCCTTTTTTTACCACGAGATGTGCTTCGTCGATGACGACGTGCGTGTTCGGCTTGATAAGCGGGAGACCGTGGGCGAGGTACGTGAAGGCGAGGGACATGTTTATAATGAGGACGCTCGCGCGTTTTCCTAAGAGGCGAGCGTGTCCGTGCGGACAGTTTAGTTCGGCAAGCATCGTGTCGTCGAGTTTCCTCGGCTCGCACTCTTCGCGCAAGCGTTCTCGGAGAGCTTCGTAGCATTTGCAGGAGGTGTACGCCGATATTCTGGACCACACCCGTTCGATGTCGCTTTTACGAGTTTCGACAGCGAAGATTCGTTCGCGCTGCACGAAGCTTTCGAAACGGTTCCGAGGAGGTTCGTACAGCCAAAGGTCGTTCTGCTCGCGCAAATTTATATTCCGTTGTTTGCTGAGAAAAAGTTCCAGAGGTCTTGGAAGACGCTCTCTGGCGTCCGACAACAGGTCGGTTATTCGCGCTGGACACCAATATTGGTCTTTTCCGAACAAGCAGGCGACCCTAATATCCGAAGACGGCGCCCATTTTTTACTTTCCATCGCCAGCTGCTTCTGCAGATCTATGCTCGCGCACACGTACAGGCCTTGACCGTTCTTGTTCGTGTCTGCGGCATCGCGCCGAACGGATTCGAGCAAGTGGTACACGCCCACCAGCGATTTACCACCGCCGGTGTCGATCTCGACGAGGTTAATGTCGGAGCGCTTACGCTCCGACAGGAAAGCGAGGGCCTCTCGTTGTACGCGGCGTGGAGGTTTCTTGAAAATATTTGTGAACTGCTCCGCGATGCCATCCGTATCGCGAGGTCTTTTCCGTGACCCTTCGCTACTGGACGCCATCATTGCGCGCGGGCGACGGAAGCCGCACTGCCTCGTTGATTATAGGTCCCGGTTGTTACTCTCCGCAACCGGTTTCGATCGATCCCCGACGACGCATCGAACTTCGGTTTGCGTTGCGAAACGAAGATGGACGCGGACGTATTTGCGATCGATCTCGCATCGCCTCGTGCGGTAGTTGGTTGTCGTTTCATTGTTTGCATTCTCCCGCACATCGCGCTTCCTCGATTGTCGTCGATGCGCATCAATCCGTGCCGTACAAGTTTTTCGTGACAACGATGGCGCACTCGTCGAGCCTATCGCTGAGCTGGCACCATTTTTTCGTGCTCCACCGATCCGAACCGCTTGGCGTCGGATACAAACGTATCCCCACACCCTTCACGCCCGGCGGAGGCCATACGTCCGTCTCCGGAATGAGAGGAGCCAAGTACACCTCCGAAAGCGTTTCGTAGAGTTCGTGTGACGCACGCGACGGCGCTATCTCGGCCTCATACTCGCACACCGTTTTTTCGATTTCAATGGCGACCGTTTTACATTCGATGAGGTGTCTCGTGTTGCGCTTTTCCGGAAGGAAGTTTCCTCCGGTCGATACGTACACGCGCACAGGCAACAGCTGATGGCACGTCGAACTTCTCGAATCGTCGCGATCGACGATCATATATTCGTGGTCGTGCGACGCTCTTGGATGAACGGGAGCTCGACCACTCCTCGACGCACAGGCGCTAAACGGCAGAGCCACCCTGAACGTCACATAACCTCTCTCGCTTTTCGAACAGGTGGAGCTGCGGAAGAGTGTGCCATGACCACTCAAACGTTTGCAGCAACACGCGATCGAGAAAAGGTGACGGCAAGGCTGTTTTTAGATCGCGATGATCGAATTTTCCTTATTTGTCTGTCCTCGGTTATTACGACATCCGTTGTTCGATGTGCCGCCGAACGCAAACGATGCGCCTATCACCGGGTCTGTTACAACGCGAGCTCCTCCCTCGAAAAAATTAACGAGATACGGCGATCGATGCTCGATCAGAGCTCACGCCGAAAACATCTGCCGAATCCGACGCGAGAGCGCCGAGAGACTTTGTTTCGATACGGATATCGGGCCTTTACCGCACTCGCTTGTTGGCGACAGATCGGTTGCCTGCTGATATCGCATCGGTACTACCGGAACCCCCTCTCGAATCTTCACGATCAAGCAAATAAGCGAGTCCCGATTGGTAAAAAGAGACATGATCGTAACGCGATATTCAGTTCGTGTGCGCTTATTTATAGGTGAATTTCCCAAAACAACACCCAAAAATTTTGCGGACTTTGGTACGCAAATTTCGGAGAGAGAGAGAGAGAGAGATCACGCGTACCGCGATGAAATATTTTTCTTATGCGAGCTGGTTTATCGTGCAAGTGATTGGTGTTGCCGCTAGCAAGCTCGCAATAATTATGTAGATAAGCGATGCGCGCGAAGCGCACCCCAGGACGTCGGTCGAGTCGAGTGATGGGCGTCCGGTCGAGCACCGACGTCGCGAGCGAGCGAAAAGGAAGTGCGAGCGTACGATTCGGTGTGACAGCGAGCGGTTCGATATCAAGATCCGCGGAGAACGTCGAGCCGTTGCGCATTTGCGATGGCCGCCGATGCCATCGCGATCCGCGAAGACGGATTGGACCTCGCGGAAGGCGGCAGCCGCCAACAGATTCGGCATTCGCGTTGGCCGCCGATGCCATCGCGATCCGCGAAGACGGATTGGACCTCGCGGAAGGTGGCAGCCGCCAACAGATTCGGCATTCGCGTTGGCCGCCGATGCCATCGCGATCCGCGAAGACGGATTGGACCTCGCGGAAGGTGGCAGCCGCCAACAGATTCGGCATTCGCGTTGGCCGCCGATGCCATCGCGATCCGCGAAGACGGATTGGACCTCGCGGAAGGTGGCAGCCGCCAACAGATTCGGCATTCGCGTTGGCCGCCGATGCCATCGCGATCCGCGAAGTCGAATTGGACCTCGCGGAAGGCGGCGGCCGCCGATCGATGCCATCGAGAACGACAAGAAATTCTTACAGTTTCTTGTACATAAAAGAGAGTTCGTGGAGCAAAAATTCATTTCTCACCGAATTCCTCTTCTCCGACAACTTCAAAAATTCCGCTCAAGCTCTCAGCCTGGCCCAGGCTGCCCGCAAGCTCAACTGTTGGCCCGGCCTGCCGGAAGCTCAACTACAATGGCGCCCTCAAGCTCAACTACGATGGCCAGCTACGCAAGCTCAACTACGATGGCCCGCTCCCCAAGCTCAACTACGCTGGCCCGCCCCCAAGCTCAACTACGATGGCCCGCCCGCAAGCTCAACTACGATGGCCCGCCCGCAAGCTCAACTTCTGGCCCCGGCCCGGCCTGCAACTCCAGCTCTGGCCCAGCCCGCCCGCAAGCTCAACTACGGCCCCGCCCGCAAGCTCCAACTTCTGGCCCAGGCTTCGCCCGCAAACTCCAGCTGTTGCTGGCCCGGCCCGCCCGCAAGCTCAACTACGATGGCCCGCCCACCAAGCTCAACTACGATGTAAGCTGCGCCTGGGGCTCTTCTGTTGGCCCGCCACAAGCTCAACTACCCGGCCCGCCCACCTGGCTCAACTACGGCGGCCCGCCCGCTGCAGGCTGTTTACCCGGCCCGCCCGCCAGCTCAACTACGCTGGCCCGCCCGCAAGCTCAACTACGATGGCCCGCCCGACTTCAAGCTTGAATGCCGAGTTTTATCTCTATTTTTTCTCGCACGAAGGCTGCACGAGAGGCGAGTCTCTCTCTCTCTCTCTCTCTCTCTCTCTCTCTGTATTTCGCTCGTGTAAAACTTTGTTGTAAGTTTGCGTGATAGAGGCGCCCTTTCGACGAGCGAGTTCGCGATAGCGTCGGGAATTGTCCCAATCTCCCGTACCACAAGTGAGCTTGGCGGCTCGTGGATGGGGAGGATCCTTCGCGAACTCGCGCCTTCAAGAAGTAGACCGGAGGCTCGGAATTCGGTGGACCATCGTCATCCCGGGTGTCAGACTCGGGCTCGCGCCTTCGAATCTGGCTCGGGCAGTGGGGATCGGTTTCGTTCCTTTCCGGTCGAAAGTCGTCGAGGCAATTTAGCCTATCGTAAGAACGCGACGGTCGGTGTAGAGTTGTGTGTATGCGTGTGTGTGTTGTTTTGAACGATGCGTCACGAAAACTTCGACCGTTCACTACCGAGGGAGTTCGTCATAGCGTCGGGACTTGTCCCAATCTTTCGTACCACAAGTGAGCCTGGCGGCTCGTGGATGGGAAGGACCCTTTACGAACTCGTGCCACCAAGAAGTAAACCGGAGGTGAAAGGTTCGGTGGACCATCGTTATCCCGGGTGTCAGACTCGGGCTCGCGCCCTCGTAATCTGGCTCGGGCAGTGGGGATCGTCCTATCACGCTCCGCGTCGAAAGTCGGGCACGTGAGGTCGAAGTTGGACAATTCGGGAATGGTTCGTGTAGCGTAGTGGGTGTGGACGATCGTGTGAGGCCGGATGTGCGCGAAGTGGCATTGTCCGCGCGCCGTGCTTCGTGCCCGGATGCGCGCGGCCGGATGTGCCGGGGCGTACTGTTCGAACGCGATCGATCTGATTTCACGGCGTTCAAGAAATCGTGCGGGGTGTGTGGTAGTGGTCGTTGCAAATCGAGTTTTGCTTTTGAAAATATGAGTGTACTTCAAAGTGTCGCTGAATACGGTTTTCGGGTGGTGGGAGCTATCAAGAAACACTACGATGCCTCAGCCTCAATCTTACTTACACCGACCCGGTCAATTCCAATCTCAACTACACTGGCCCGACCTCAAGCTCAGCTACGCTGTTTCAGTCGGATTTTATTCCGGCAACCGAGTTTCGGTCATAGGTTTGGCGCGAAACCTGTATGAGCGGTAAGTCTCTCTATCTCTCTCTCTCTCTCTCTTGCGCACACTCGAGTTGAGATTTTCTTGGTAAATTTACTATTTGCCCCCAAGCTCAACTACGATGGCCCGCCTCCAAGCTCAACTACGATGGCCCGCCCTCAAGCTCAGCTTCTGATGGCCCGCCCCCAAGCTCAACTACGATGGCCCCGCCCCCAAGCTCTCAACTACGATGGCCCGCCCTCAAGCTCCAGCTACGATGGCCCGCCCCCAAGCTCAACTACGATGGCCCGCCCCCAAGCTCAACTACGATGGCCGCCCTCAAGCTCTCAACTACGATGGCCCGCCCCCAAGCTCAACTACGATGGCCCGCCCCTCAAGCTCAACTACGATGGCCCCGCCCCCCCACGACTCAACTACGATGGCCGCCCTCAAGCTCAACTACGATGGCCCGCCCCCAAGCTCAGCTTCCGATGGCCCGCCCTCAAGCTCAACTTCTGATGGCCCGCCCCCAAGCTCAACTACGATGGCCCCGCCCCCGAAACAAGCTACGATGGCCCACTTCCCCTCAAGCTCAACTCGATGGCCCGCTGACTCAGCTACGTGGCCATACTCCAAGCTCAACTACGATGGCCCGCCCCCAAGCTCAACTACGATGGCCCCGCCCTCAAGCTCAACTACGATGGCCCGCCCCGAGCTCAGCTACGATGGCCCGCCCCCAAGCTCAACTACGATGGCCGCCCCCAAGCTCAGCTTCCACGATGGCCCGCCCCCGAGCTCAACCACAATGGCCTACATGACCTCAAGCTCAACTGTCGAGTTTCATCTATATTTCTTATCACGCGAAGATTGTACGAACGGTGGGACTCTCTCTCTCTCTCTCTCTCTCTCCGTACTTCGCTCACGTAAAAGATGGTTGTAGGTTCGCGTGATAGAGGCGCCCTTTCGACGAGCGAGTTCGCGATAGCGTCGGGAATTGTCCCAATCTCCCGTACCACAAGTGAGCTTGGCGGCTCGTGGATGGGGAGGATCCTTCGCGAACTCGCGCCTTCAAGAAGTAGACCGGAGGCTCGGAATTCGGTGGACCATCGTCATCCCGGGTGTCAGACTCGGGCTCGCGCCTTCGAATCTGGCTCGGGCAGTGGGGATCGGTTTCGTTCCTTTTCGGTCGAAAGTCGTCGAGGCAATTTAGTCTATCGTAAGAGCGCGACGGTCGGTGTAGAGTTGTGTGTGCTGTTTTGAACGATCGTGCGAGGCCGGATGTGCGCAAAGTGGCACTGTCCGCGCGCCGTGCTTCGTGCCCGGATGCGCGCGGCCGGATGTGCCGGGGCGTACTGTCCGAACACGGTCGATATGAACACCTACAAACATATGTCAGAAGCAGCGTCGAAGGGGTATGGATTAGAAATAAAGTATGTAGTAGTTCTTGTAAACAAGAAAGGCACAAAACCAATTTGTGTCGTATATGTTATGGAACCAGCTCTCGAAGTTCAATGGGACACGGAAGAAAAAAAAAAAAAATACAAGATCGGACATGGGGAGAGTTGAAGGTCGTGACCGGTGCAACGCGTGACGTTTCCATGTCAAAGCACGCGGATATCGGATTGGTGGACAAAATAGAAAACATCGTCGAGGTGCCGCCTATTCCGAATTTTCATACGTATACATCGGGGATAAGCCCATCTCACGACTATCGGTTCGTGAAATGGATCGCCCGGGAAGAAAACATCGGGCCTGTTCAAACCAGTTTGGTGGATTATTTAATATAAAACACGTAAGATGTGACTATATCTCTATGCTGTATATTATACATCTAATAATACTAATGAGATGTCAACAATGAATCAGTATGTAATAGAAACATATCCACAAGATCACTTCAAACTCCTATCAATCTCCTCGCAGGTTTTCCCAGAAAAACGTTTACCGATTACCCAACGCTGTCAAGGGTAAAATTACGCCAAAATGTTTACTCATCGCGGATCGGGCGTAGTCTTCAGACCCGACATTTTACTCGGTCACCCTCGTCCGTGTAAAAGTGCGGACGGGCGTCTCCGGCGCCTCGTTGAGGGACCGTTTTGTATGCTTCAGCAAAACACTGGAGTGCAACGGTGCGGGTCGAGGGGCAGCTTTATAAGGACAATCACGATCACGACTTGTTCAAGCCTAAAAAATGCCAAGCTTGGTCGATCTCAAAGTTGAGATCTCTGCTAGGCCTGTTCATCTCTAAATGTACGCGTAAGCCATTTAAATCCGATTCGAATCCGAAAATCGCGTCAAGTTTTTTAACCATCACCTCAAAAGCACACCCACCAAAAAACGGATATCGAATATTCAAATCGGCTCACGGTGTCATGCATGAACAAACAAAGTGCCACGAGGTATTACTGAAACACGACCCGAATATGCTAAACTGGTTCCGGTGTGTTTTCTGGATCTTGCGGACGGTCTAAGGCAGTTGAAATGGGTGGGTGTCGTATGATGTGTCTAAGGCGAGATGCACAGTCAAACAATCCGAGATATGGTCACTGCAGGACACACCCATGCATGGCAAACACGTACGTTATATTTTACAAAGCGATTACTCTGTTCACACGTCGCAGGTTTCCCGAGGCTAACAACATTTAGTCACGTCCTACTGTCTCGCAGACTTGTGTCTGCTGCGTATCCGTTGAGCTCACTTTCTGCCGTTTCTCGGACACTTTTCTCTCCTTCTTCGGGGTCTTGCGCTTCCTGCTCGCCTGGACGAATCCGTTGCGCTCCAACATCTCCCAGAGCACCGTCAGGATGGTCTTCGAGGTCTCCGGCTTCCCCTCCATCGGCTGCTGGACCGGTTCCTCGACCGCCGGCATCGCGTCCTCCTCCTCGTCCATGTCCTCGCTCTGGTCGACACCGGCGAACATCTCTTCCACCATGGAGCGCTTCTTCTCCTGGATGAGACGCATCCACTCCTCGACGGAGAAGGTTTCCGAACCCAAGCTGGCGGTGGTGGCCACCCACTCGTGCACCTTCTGGGCCAGCGGTCGTTGCATGCGGCCCAGCGCTTGCTGGTCGTCCCCCCGTGACCAGGCCAGGTCCATCAAGAAGGTGCGCTGCACGCAGGGCAGGTCCACTCCGACCCCCATGGAGCCGCGAGTGGCCAGCAACACCGCCGCCCGTCGGCCTTCGCAAGAGACCGCGCTGAACTCGCGCAGGATGGCCGCGTTGGCTTTTCCGCCACCGCCGTAGTGCTCGAAGACCGCGACGTCCGGCTTGCAACGTCGCACGTGCTCCGCCAGCAGCTGCAACGGCTGCTTGTACGCGGACATCACGAGGCCCTTGCGGAAGTTGTTCTCGGCGTCCAACAGCTCCTCGCACCAGTCGACCACCGCTTGCAGCTTATTGCACCCCTTCAGTGGATGCTCGCGCACCAGCCGGTCCACGTCCGAGGCGATGAGGGACCTGGGCGCGCTTTCCGTGGGCTGCACGAAAAAACCGGGGAACTGCTCTCCCCGTCGACACCGAGTCACCGCGCCCCAGAACTGGAGGCGAGCGGCTCGCAGAATCGCCTGCTGCTCCGGGGACGCCCGGTTGGCGGGGCCCATCTGCCGCATCGCGGAGAGGAAGATCTTCAGGCATCCCGCGAGATGTTCGTACGCCGAGTCCGACAGCAGCCGTTCGCTCTCGTCCCTCTTCACCAGCCGCACACACCGCTCCACCGGACGGGGCTCGGGCACGTCGATGACGGTCACGTGGTCCTCGCAGTACTGCCTGCGGGCGGGCCTGAACACGCCCTGCTGGTTGTACCAGTCCGCCTTGTCCATGAACTCGGCGGGCATCCTGCACCAGCGAGCTAGGCTCAGCATGTCCATGGGGTGGTTCAGTACCACCGTGGCGGTCACCAGAAGCGTGAAGGGCGGTGACCACAAGCGCGTGGGCGCCCGCATCAAAGTCCTGTCCAGGACCTCGTAGTTCTTCAGACCGTACTTGATCTCCTCGTCGGCCGTCTTCGCCACCCCGTTGCGCAACAGGTGCGCCTCGTCCACGATCACCAGCCCCCAGGTGACGCCGGAGAGCAAGGCCGCCGAGCTGCGGTAGGTGTCGAAGGTGGTGAAGAGCACCCACATGGTCCGCCCACTGATGTTCGTCACCGCCCCGGCCCGACCGCACCACGCGTGGAAGGCTTTGGTCCGCGACTTGATGCTCCCGTGAAACAGGCAGAGTTGGTTCTCGTTCACGCCGAAGCGCAGCGTCTCTTTGAACCACTGGTGCAGCACGCAGTTGGGCACCACCACGAGGGTCAGCAGGTGGTGTTGCGTGTCTCGAAGGCCTTGGCCGGACTCGCTCAAACGCCGACACACCTCCAGCGAGGTCAGGGTCTTGCCGGACCCGACTTTACCCACCAGCGTTTGGTTCTTGTTGGACACTATCCGTTTCACAGCTTCCTTCGCAGCTTGCGTCTGGTAAGTCTTGAGTTCAACCATGTTAACACTTGGTAAAAGGAGGATACGAGGCGAGGTGGTGGGCAGAGGTGGTAGGCAGAGTGATATGTGTTCGCTCTCGACCTTTCGCCTCTTATAGCCGACGAGATGGTCGCCGACGAGATGGCTGTCGATGAGATCGCCGCCGACGAGATCGCCGCCGATGAGATCGCCGCCGACGAGATCGCCGCCGACGAGATGACCGCCGATGTCACGATCTGTGACACAAATAAATTAAATAAATAATTATATGGATTTGTGAATAAACATAGGGCGTCTATGTATAATCCGACGATCGTCGTTCACGGGTTGCTCTCAGCCGTTGGATCTTGATTGGGGCTTGGTCGCGGGCTACTCTCAACCGTTGGATCTAGGCATGTTAGATTTTGTGTTTCTCGAACCGACGAGTTAGTGGTTGAAAACCGCTAACCATTAGCAAGTGCCGAGTTAGCGGTTAGTGGTTTCCCCGGAAATCCCGGGAGGGACAAAGGAAGTTTGTCGCTCCCCCTCCCCCGACGTGGAAGCAACCTTCCTTGATAAATCGACTGAGTGAATGAAAGAGAGCTTTGTACCGTTTTGATTTTGCGCTTTTCTGTTGAGATTCAGCATGACATTGTGGTATTACGATAGCTGTCATCAATATGACCGCCAACGGTATGACAGTCGATTGCAGTCTTATAATCATTTCAATTTTGGTGACGGATTGTCACGTTCACTCATACGCATCTAGATTAGAGACATAAATTGCAGACTCTCGGTATTTATTCTCCTGTGATATATTGATAACTTGTCTACGATATCTGAGGTCTGTACAGTTTCATAAAAAACTACTGACCGCTAACTCGCCACTATTAAAGAGGTTAGTGGTTAAAAACTCCTAACTTCCCCGAGGGGTAGCGAGTCGCTGGGGTAGCGAGTCGCGTGGCAATCGGAGGGGTGCAGCAATGCCCGTCCGCATGTCGTATTTAGGGTTTAGGGTTATGGTATAGGGGTTTATAGGGTTTTAGGGCTATTCAGGGTTTAGGGTTTATTAATGGTTTGGGTTTAGGGTTTAGGGTTTAGTAAACTTTCGTGCACCGTTTGCTTTTCAGGGACAGGCACGGCTGCGAGCCCTAAACCCTCCATCGGATCTTGACGAGGGGCGGACAATGAGCACCTGAGCGCCCACCTCGGTGCTCGCGTCCCTGGCGTTCGCGACTCTTCGCCACTTGAAAGGATACGGCCATCGTATAAGAGAGAACAGTCGCCTGCCACGTGACGTGGTACGGTTTTTGGGTGGGAAAGTTGATAATCTTACGATCTATTTTGAAGTGTCATACAGATATTGTAGCTACAAACACCTAACAAGGTTATACAAGCTCGACAGTGAAGCTGGCTACTTAGCGTGACAGGCTTGCTCTCTTTTTCGTTTTTTGTCCGCTACACCCGTCGGCGCAAAGTTTCTTATGGTCAGGTTAATGCGCCTCTGGTCGCCGACCATGTGGGCTTTCTTGGGGACTTCATGTAGAAACTCCCTCTGAAAAGCGCCGCCCATGATAAAAACATCTCCATCCCCCAGCTGAAAATCGAGCTTATCCACTTCGCTCGATGCATCACATTTGGGTTTTCTTTTCACCCGAAAAGTGCGGGTCGCGTTCAGACTGATGCTGATGATGCAGGAGCCCTTTACCAGGTCCCTTTCGTCGTCGCTGTGTGCGCCCACGGAATCTTGTCCGCTGGCGTACCAGTTGGCAAAGACCGCGTTGTGCGTGTCGGTGACTTGCTCTAGCAGAGCCTCCAGGATGGCGTGCGAGGTGATCGGTTCACTGGGCACCGAGATGCCGCTGAAATTGTAGGACACGTCGCGCGCCGAGAACAAACCTTGTATACGAGGCACTGGTATACGTTTGCCAAAAAGGACGATGTGCTGCTGCTGAAAGCGGTGCTTGAGTTCCCAGAGCTGCTCGAATCCCTCCTTCGACACACGCACGTGCCCCGGTACGTGTATGTACCAGGAGTTGGGCGTCAGGTGGACGCGGTCGGAGTTTAAGATATCACTGAGAGACATGGAGAAAAATGGGGCGGGCGCTTGAGAATGAACTTGTTTTATGAACGATAGGTACGAGGTTGTAGAGCTGTAGAGTAGGAGGCTCGAGAAAAGTGAAGTTGTAAATTGTGAGGAGGAAAGCTCGTTTTCGGGTATTTATTGCGTCAGCGATCGACGCGATGAGATGACCGCCGATGTCACGAGCTGTCATCCTTCACGATGCGGCCGCCGATGTCACGAGCTGTGACATGAATTAATTAAATAATTAATTAAATTGAATTGTGAATAAACACAGGGTGTATATATATAATCGGACGGTCGTCGTTCAACGACGATTTACAGCCGTCGGATCTTGTTGAGGGGGCTCGATTTGCAGCCTGCAACCGAGCATTCTCCCGCGCTTTCTCTTTTCAACCCTTCAAAATAAACAAATAATAGTAATAATAATATCAATAATGCTAGTAATAATATTAGTAGTAATACTGGTAATAATATTAGTAGTAATACTGGTAACAATATTAGTAGCAATACTGGTAACAATATTAGTAGTAATACTGGTAACAATATTAGTAGTAATACTGGTAACAATATTAGTAGTAATATTAGTAGTAATACCAGTAATAATACCAGTCCCATCCGCGCGCATGAAATAATCCACCACTCCTGCGAATGCCACCCGTATGCCCGGTCACCCGGCGAAACCGATACGCACGGACCGATCACGTCTCACACGACCGTCCGATACAACATTCAACCGTCCGAGCCGCGAAAAAAAACCCCTGCCTGTGCTTAATCTTAAAGCTTTAACTGTTATCTCAATAAAACAATAGAGTAGAATACTACCGATACACGCTGCCTACTTGTATCGCTGCATGCTACACACTTACCGGAAGAGGGATTTTCTCTCGAAACGTAACTACTATCCTCGGCGCCATTTCAAGCACCGCACGCCCCAAGGACTTCGCCCCATCACGGGCCCTCTCCAAGACCATCCCACGCCCCCATCGCCCGCCGGGTACTCGTTACTCGCCGAGATGAGGTCCGGGAAAAAAGGTTGACAAAACACAGTGGAGGGGGGCGAGTGCCGAAAACCCTAAACCCTGCGAAGATTGGTACTCGTTACTCGCCGAGATGAGGTCCGGGAAAAAAGGTTGACAAAACACAAGGGAGGGGGGGCGAGCGCCGAAAACCCTAAACCCTGCGAATATGTGTGTGTGCATATATCACGCCGTACACACTACAGGTCCACAGGATATAGTTTTTTCAAGCCCTAAACCCTAATGAGATATGCACGCATGAAGAGAAGTCTCGAAGGTTGTGATTCGGAGCTTGACCTAACAGACCCTAAATATGCGAAGTAACGGAGGAGTCCCTTAAACAAACCACCTGATGCATAGGAGCGACGAGTTCCCTTTCACACAGTGCGCCACAGGACTTATACTCAAACACGCGGAGAGGTTAAAATTGTATGAAACTATTACAAATTGGAGTTTGAAGGTTCTCTAGAGCACTGATCAAATAAACTGCACCTACAAGCTCTTGCGTCTAGCTGTCTTTCGACACCTACAGGCTCTTTGCGCTGGTGGCTACGGCATATCAGTCTTCTCTGTAATGCGCACGGTGGTGGGTCTCGAAGTAGCGCATCATGGCCGCCTTCAGCGGCCCATCGGCCTCCTGGTTGATTCGTTCGAGGACCTGTCTGGCCACGACGGAGGCCCAGTGAGCTTTGTGTACATCCTCGCTAACGTAATAGATCTTGTCGCCGGCTTGGTTGATGTTGGGGTTGAGTTGGCACCGTTTAAGGTGCTCGTGATTGGCGATACTCCCATGCGGCTCTTTGCGGAAGCACCAGGCGCAGAAGTATTGTCCACACCCACCAACTCCGAACCTGTCGCCGGACTCGCAGCAGATGGACATGCACCCGGTGGCCTCGATGGCCTTGAGACCGCACCAGGGGCAGGCGATGGAGCAGGAGTCGTCCTGGGAGAGGAGAGTGTTGGCCTGGTGGTCGAAAACCAGTCGTTGCTGAGCCGAGTCGTCATTGGCCATCTGGAGGAGCTGTTCTTGGTGGGCTCTCTCTCTCGCCTCGTTCAGGACTTGGTCTGCCTCGCGCTGTTCTTGTCGTCCTGCCTCCATGTTGATCTCCCTCGAGCGCTCTTTCCAAACTTCCTCGAATTGGGATTTACTCACAATAAAGAAACCGTACTCGGCCGGCTTTATTTCTGCCTTCTGGTCCTCGGGTCCGGTGCAGAGGGGACAGCGTACAGCCTGCTTGGTGTCGTCCGAGGTCATCTGGTATTTGACGAAGGTCATCATATACGAGTTAGCGCACTCTCTGCACCAGAAATGACCGTTTTTGCACCTGTAGAGCCATGGTATTCCTTCGTCTTGAACGTAGGACACATCTCCGATTACGGTGATATAGCTGGTTATCTGCCTGTTGACTCTGACCTTGGGATGGAACATACCACGCTCCTTGCACTGCTCGCAGATCGTGAATATGATGTGCTTCTTCTGCATCAGTGTTTTGAGTTGGCCATCTGTGGCCTTGGGGAGACCGCCGGCCGCCGGCTGGGCGTCGGAGGGAGACCAGGGTGGAGAGGGTGGGGAGCGGGAGCGGGAGCGGGAGAGGCAGTGGGAGGGGGGAGCGAGGTGGTGGGGAGGGGGAGCGGAAGGGTGGGGGTGTATGTCGGGGAGGTGGGGGGAGGCGGGGAGCGGGTGGGGCTGTATGCCGGGGAGGTGGGGGTGTATGCCGGGGAGGCGAGGGGGCTCTGTGGTGGGGAGGTGAGATCCGTAAAGGCGACGCGGAGCACACGTTCAGGCTTGGGCGTGAAGTCGATTTTGGGGATTCCTTCGAAGACCCCCGTGCGCTTGTCGAGCTTCATCACCAGCATGTGAATGGTGCAGTTATCGAAGGTGACGTTGCCGGTGATAGCGGTGCGAAACATGCGAGGTTCGCCGATGGTGATCACGTCCCCGGCGTCGAGCATGTGCGGCACGAGAGTGATGCCGCCGTTCACGTATGTGGGGTGGGTGAAGGAGAGGTTGCTCATGTAGAGCGTACGGTCGTCGTCGAACAAGTGCACCCTGAACTGACGTCTGCTCGTAACCGAGTCGAGAACGGCGACTCCGGAAGAGAGGGCAAAATTCCCGCGGGTGGGCGGGGCTCGGCCTACGTTGAAGCCCTTAAAACCGTCGACGTCCGCTACACCATTATTCGACAGCTCGGTCGTCATGTTCACAACGAGCCGTTTCGATTGATTTGAAGAGTTCAACACAAGGCAAAGGTCCTGGGACATGGTGGGTGTAGTCGGAGTTGTAGACGAGGGTTGAGTGAACTCGAAAATAATTGTGAGGATGAATGAAGCGATGATGCTCATATATACCGATCAGGATTCCACTGTGATGGCGGCCGCTATCATCGATGCGTGACGGGTGGCCGCCGTCATCGATGCGTGACGGTTGGCCGCCGTCATCGATGCGTGACGGGTGGCCGCCGTCATCGATGCGTGACGGTTGGCCGCCGTCATCGATGCGTGACGGGTGGCCGCCGTCATCGATGCGTGACGGGTGGCCGCCGTCATCGATGCGTGACGGGTGGCCGCCGTCATCGATGCGTGACGGGTGGCCGCCGTCGTCGATGCGTGACGGGTGGCCGCCGTCATCGATGCGTGACGGGTGGCCGCCGTCGTCGATGCGTGACGGGTGGCCGCCGTCATCGATGCGTGACGGGCGGCCGCTGCAGCGGTCACTCGTGTCCACCTTATAAAGAGCCCCTCGCCTTCGGAAGCATTCATTCGCATCACCGACACACCATGGAATTTCCAATCAGTTCTTTGGACGTAAGCGACCGGATGGACGGACTAATGGTGGCCGGTACACATGATGCACATGCTATCGAGAAATGGTTGCGAAGAGATGAACCTCCGATGACAGAACCGGATATCCAGACGGCGTTGCTTCTGTTGTTCCCGTCCGAAAGCGTCGAGACTCTTTGGGTGCGCTCTCCGCTGTCTTTTGTCTTTGCGGTCTTGTTTTTTGTAGGCCCAACCAACGCTCCACTGGTTCCAGACTACCGTCGTTTTTATCGCGTGCTTTCTTTCTCCGGACACGTCCGAGCGGCACTCTGAGTTTTCACGGTGCGGGCGTTAAGCAGATGCAGAGCGGGGGCGGCGAGCACGAGGAGTCGGGAGACGTGGTCAGCTCCGCCCCGACTGAGCCCGTGGCTGCGCCGCAGATCGGTTTGGTCAGTTCCAGTTCGGATGACAGCGACAACCAGACGCTGGACAAACGCCGCAGGCGTTGCGTCAAGCGGTCGCGCGCCTGCCACGTCTTGTACCCACCGCGCACCGAGAGCTCCGTCCGTGGCGCGAGCGGGGCATCCAAACGCAAAGGGCGCGCCAAGGGTCGGCGGCAGGGCGGCGCGGGCGGTGGGGCTTCCGCGGGCGGTGGGGCTTCCGCGGGCGGCGCGGGCGATGGGGCTTCCGCCTTTGGGGAGGAGCCGGTTGCCGTAATGAAATTCTTGAAGACCAGGAGCGGCGAGGGGTACAAGACATGCACGACCACCTGCCTCGCCGTCACCGGCAGCCCGGTGCTGTTCAGTCACTTGTTCTGCAGGTACTGCAAATCAAGAAAGTTCAGTAACGTCACCATGTACGGCAAGAAGCTCTGCGAGAAGGTGGTGCAGGACCACATCGAAGAATACGGCGAAGAGCATCACCCTGTGAAGTGGGATCCGCCCGACGCTGCCCAACGTTGGAGAAGCGGAGAATTGTTCAATAGACTCAGGCAGCATCAGCTCGCGACGCAGCCTGACGGCCTCTTGCTTGGCGTAGAGAAGCGCAATGGTCGCACCTAGACTTGTAGTCAAACTTTGGAAACGTGGTAAATTTATATTATTCGTAACACGTCAAAGAGGCGAGCGATCATGTTCGGTGATGCTTTTTTGCTTGTGGTGCCACGTTGGAAGTCCTGCTTGTAAGAGGCGGGCGGCTGTGTGTATGGCTGTTTGGCACGGTTTCGTGATTGTGGTGCGGCCTCTTCCTCTCGCTTCGGTCACCTTTGCGAGGGCACTCCGCCCCCGCCCCCTC
>LGRX02003243.1:0-38939 GCA_001247695.2 Cymbomonas tetramitiformis
TCCACCCCCCACCCCTTCCCCCCACCCTGCACCCCCTCCCACACCCCCTCAGGCCCCAGGAACCTTGCTGGCCCGCCCCCTCCACCTGCACCTGGCCACCCTCCCCTGATCTCTATAACTGAGCTCCACTATGAGGAGTACGACCCTCCTGCGGACCTGGTGGAAGACCTGACGCCACCTATCATCACCCTGCTTGGCGCAGCCGTCATGGAGCTGCACCAGCGGAGCTCTTTCCGGGACCCTGGCGCTGCCGCGTACGATGAAGTTGATGGGTATGACGTGGAAGTGCACGTCGAGGGGGCTGCCGATGTGGACACCTGCTGCATCACAGACCCAACTGCGCCATTCCTGGTGACCTACACTGCCACGGACCGGGCGGGCAACCGGGCCACGCCAGAAATACGCAACGTCGCAGTGGTGCCAGCATGCGTGCATCCCTCCTTCTTGTGTGAGGATCTGGTCGGAGTGGTGTGCGCGGTGTGCACCGACAGCGAAACATGCATGTGCTTCGAGACGAATCTTGGGGGTGATCCCACGGGGGCGACCGTGGAGGAGTACGTGCCCCCAAAGGACGTCAGCCCACCTGTGCTGACCCTACGCGGTGATGGCACCCTGGCACAGACGCCGTCTGGCGTGGTGGTCATGCTGCATGAGGTTCTTCTGCAGCACGAGTTCATGGAGCCAGGTGAGGAATGAGGGGTGGCCAGTAGAGGATTAGCCTCCATATCGTAGGTCTCATCCATACTGCAGTGGGGAACTCAATAGTCAAAGCTATGCTGGAATATGTTACTCCTGAGTGACCCACCAACTTTACAACAGTGTGTTTCCAAGGGATTGAAGGGATGGATGTGTGCTCCGATCACCAACAGAGCACCACATTGTGCGTGCGAGTGTCAGGAAGGGTCACACCGTGTGGTGGAAGGCTCGTGTTGTCGCGGGTGCTTGAGACTAAGCTTGAGGGGGTGAATTCCTTCTCTAGAGTCGGACCCCTCACCTGCGGGGGTCCGTGCGGAAAGTCCAACCCAATGGTTCATGCCCGCAAAGGCAGGATCCGCCCTCGATTATTGGCTGCAAAGTCACACGGCTCTTCATCGGGATCAGGGTCTCCTCTTGAATCTTTCACCCTTCTGACAGGTCCGCCTCTGCCTGCAGGTGTAGATGCACATGATGACGTCGATGGCGACCTCACCTCACGGGTCAGCGCGTTTGGCACGGCTGCAGTTGACACCAGCACCGTCACACCGCCAGACGAGCCATTCACTATCAGGTACTCGGTCAGTGACGCCGCCGGGAACGCTGCCGCGGAGGTGCGCCGCCGCGTGGCGGTGGTGGATCCGTGCGCCGGCGCAGGGGAGGCACTGTGCGGCTACAGCGAGGCGGACGGCACCGCGCAGTGCAGCACCGGCGGCTTCTGCCTCACCGCAAGCGCGGGCGGCCTCGGGGCTACCGCTGAGGAGGAAGTGCCCCCACCGGAGCCCCCTGTACTGAGGCTCGCCGGCCCGAGCACCTTGCAGCTCCCGCAAGGCACGACGTATGCAAGCTGTCCCAAAGAGGGCAGCCTGGACCAGGTGAGCCCCGCAAGTCGGCCAGACCTGGATGTTTGTCCCCGAGAATAGGGAGCTTGCTGCAAGGGGCAGGCAGGGTGTTATGCACCGAGGAGACGGACTGAGTTCCAAATGGCTGTCAAATACCTCAGGGTATTTGGGTAGCGAAGTGTGCCAGCACTTCTTTGTCAGGCTGCTGCTTTTTTGAGACCAAACAAGTGATTCGTAAACGCAGTTTTAGCGAATTTCCCCTCGCTGCAAGAGGCAGGCAGGGTGGCACTTGCAGGGTGTGACGTGCTGATTAGACAAAGGCTTTGTGGCGCCCGGGTGGGGTGGCGCCCAGGTATGCGACCGTGGGGTGACTGCGAGCGATGCGGCGGACGGTGACTTGACATCGCGCGTCCTCGCCTGCTCCACGGATGGCCGAACCAATCTCTTTGCCAATCGGGGTGTCTCCGGATGCACTTTGGACACCGCCATCCCAGGTGTCTACGTCATAGACTTCTCTGTACAGAATAGCCTCGGCATGACCGGGTGCGCTCAGCGCACCATCACCGTGGCTCCAGCTTGCGGTCCAGGGGAGGAGCTTTGCCTCAGTGGGTTGGCCTGCAGTGTGGCCGGCGTGTGTGTGGACGACCTATTCGGTGGGGCCGAAGAGGCAACAACGAAACCCGATGAGCCGCCGACAATTGATCTCCGGTCCACTGCGGCGGTGACGTCCGCTTATGTGGAGGTCAAACAGCACCAGCCGTACGAGGCATGCACAGCGCTCGAGCTGGAGGCGAACCGTAGTGACACGCTGTGCGAGCCCGGGGCGGTGGCGGAGGACGCAGAGGACGGCGACCTGACCGCACGGGTGCTGGCGTGCCCTCCGCTGAGCTGCCGCGCCGCTGGCTGCCCGGGGCACGAATTTCTATCGAAGGGACTAGCTGGGTGCGTCAACATGAGCGCTGACGTGGGGACAGTCTTTGACGTGGAGTTCCTCGTATTTGATTTCGCGGTCCCGTGCCAGAGCGCCTCCGTCACACGCAGCATCTTCATTATCCAACCAGTATGGCAACCCACCTGCCCATCCTCTGCTCTAGCACCTGATGGTGCCAATGTGTCCTTACACGTCATGCATAGCGGGTTGGAGGGATCGGGACTGATTGTGTAGGGGGGATGTGGCACAGTGTGACACCGGGGAGCAGCTTTGCTCTGACCTCTCCTGTTCCTCCATCGACTGCGCCATGCGGGACACCCTGCTTGGTGCTGGGGACGTACAGGACACCACCCCACCTACCATCACTTTCCTCGGCCCCAGCACGGTCTCTTTGAGATACGCGGACTCAGCGGCAGCGGCCGCCCTGGCGCCATGCACCGCCGCCGTGGTAAACTCCACTGCTGCCAGCAGCGGGTGTTACGCCGAGGCACTGGACGACATGGATGGAGACGTGTCCACCTCGCTGAGTGTACAACAGGACAGGGCCTGCAGGGATTGCAGCTCGGATGCCTGCCCGTTCAGCAGGATGCACGAGTGCTTCCCAGGTGAACAGCCCCCCTCCCCTCCCCTCACCCCTTTGCTGGGCCAATAAAGCTGATGCTGTTAGCTGTGTCAAGGTCTCCTTTGAGCGAAGAGCACATATCCGTGGTGCTCAGAGGCAGGCCCCTCAGGGGCATCAGGTTACCTGTGGTCTGGCCTGCATTTCCACTTGGTTTCAACGGTGGGCATCTTGCTGCTCACCCCCGCCTGTGGGGATGCATCGTATAGCAGATCGTGTGTAATAGATGTATCGCATGGCTGATGAAAAGCAATGAAACCCCGGCATGATACACTAGTGCATGACCGTTAGATCAAATTTCCTCGATGAATTCAAATACAAATCCTGCAAAGAATTTTCGCAGCGTGTTCCTGTATACATTTTATGAAGTCGTATGGTCCCGATTGAATTATTTCTCAAGATGTTGTAAAAAAGTGAATGTAACCAAAGGATGATCCCAACCCTAAATCAGACGGCCCATTCTGCAGAACCCTACTATCTGTGAAATACCGATGAACAAGACACTGCAGAAAGTCATAATAGTGGGGTCGCGTGATCTATCAGGAGTCTAGTCATACACTCAGCACATCTTAAGGGTGTATTCCGACGGAGGTCACCCGCCTGATCGAAACAGAGCGGGCGCCTTAAGAGTCTGTGCTAAAGGCAGCATGTGCTCTGTTTGTGTGCTCAACCAGCGAGGCCATGCTCCGCTGGTTTACCAGGTGTCATCTCTAAGGTCGTCGTGGGCGGGGCAGCAAAGTGGTGTGAGCTATCTTCCAAAGAGTGGGGGAGCGCGTTCTCCTTAGATCGGACCTTGCGCTTCATGTCTGACCTCACTAGTTTCCTCAATGCACCTTCTTCGGATTAGAGAGCTGTCAAAAGTTTTTGCAGAGCACAACGAAAATCTGCTGATGCAAATTTCTTGCGAAGTTCTTTGCAGAAAATAGAGCCGAGCCCGTGTCTGTTAGGCCTGCGTTTGTACGCCTGCCAGTTAGCCGGCTCTCTCTGACGGGTCCAACCATCACAGGGACCTCATAATGCCTCAGCTCAAACTACTATTTATAGAATAATGCACCCCCCCCCAACAGCTCAAACTACTATTTATAGAATAATACAGGCGTCAACAGCTCAAACTACTATTTATAGAATAATGCAGGTACCAACAGCTCAAACTACTATTTATAGAATAGTGCATGCATCAACAGCTCAAACTACTATTTATAGAATAATGCAGGTGCCAGTTGAAACTGAGCCGATAGCCCGCTCGAACGGGATGACCTGGGGCCTCCGCCTGTTCTCTCAGTTTCATGGATATGTTACACGCCAGGTCCGCCTTACGCCAAGTCCGCCAAATCTCAGGAATTCTTTTTCCTAAGTCGTCTTTTTCATGTAATATTGAATATTACATCTTTCAATTGTATGCTCTTTTTGGCGGACTTGGCGTGACATTTTTCCCTACGCCAGGTCTTAAGTGATGCTCTTTTCAGACTTGACAGGTAAAGGGGTCGTGGGAGAGGTCAGATGAGATCCTTGAGCGTAGGGTCTGTCTGGGTCCAGGTTTCCTGATACTCTTCCTCCCCTCCCTTCTTCTTGGTTGTGGGCGGGCAAGTAAACACATTCTGAGCACAAACTAGACTGAAAATAATTCTCGAGTCTCTCCACTTGTATGGCAGGAGTCTGAATGTCGCCACTCTCCAAAGAGCGAGCTGGAACTCCTTGGTCACATTCATTTCTACCACCTAGAGGTGACAGGTAGCCAATGATGATTCATATCCAAGATCTGGGGAGAATCGAATATACTATCTACGCCTATTGATGAGCACTTCATACGATCACACACACACACAATGTCGGGGGATGGGACCCCAAGTAGGAACAGCGCAGAACAACAGTGGCGGAGCAAGTGTGGAGCGCATTGGTCAGATTCGCAGGCATTTGGCGGGGTTTCCGACGCAAGAGCTTTGGGGAGGGAGTGGTGAGAGGGGGTTGCAGATGCAGTTTGGCAGTGGGCGCGCAAGGTCAGGTGGAAACAATGTGGTTTTTCACTCTCAGCCCCTGGGGATTGCGCTTGGGAACATGACACATTTGATGGGTGGGCAAGATGCCCTGAGGCCAGGCTTTGGGATTGGGAGGGAGCAAGGTGGTGTTGCGGAGCGCAGGATTCATGGTGGGAGCATGGCTAGCGCGACTCAGAGGGTGGATATGAATGGGCGCCAATGGCAAAGTGACAGTGCGCGAGCGGGGCGGTTGCAGAGGCGCTCTAATGGCTGTGCAAGGCTTAGGGGGTCCCATTCTTCACGACAGAGCTCCGGAAATTCTGGATGAGTGTTCCGAAGTGTGTGTTTATAATTATTCTTTGATCTCTGGCGTGGGTACATAGTGCAGCTGATCTCTGTGGTTACGGGTTGCCAAAGGAGTCAGTCCAAGGATAAACACACACACACACACACACTACAGTAGCCACGTGGTTAGTCCACGTGTCTAGCTTGGCCATCCAAGGTGAGCCCGTCTCTACCTTTGGCCGTGGCTATCATCATTCACATCTAAAGGCTACGCCCACACGGCATAGCTCATCTGTCTTGTGAGCTGCCATTGGCTTGGTGTTTGGCCCCAGCTTGAGCCAAAAACTAGGACCACGGATTTTGAGTCTCGCCATTATCTCAGCTTTTTGCTGCATTTGTTCACGGTTCCAGGCTCTGACCTCTGGAACTCAAGCCGGGACTTCCCCCCATACAATATCCCCCCACACGATATTCCCTTCGCAGTTTTCATGTTCATTTCGATGTGGAATGCCAATGGAGCTGAAGTCGATCAGCACGCCTGCAGGAACATACGGCTTTCTCTTCGCTGCTGAGGATGGATCCAGGAATCGCGCGGTGCTCCGTCTTCGGGTGGCCGTGGAGGAACAGGCACAGATTGCTGGTGAGATCAGGATGGCTTCCAGCTCCAAGAACATGACCGCCGTGCTTACGCAGGCGGCCTCGCTGCTGAGCCTCGACAGTGCCGAGAATACTGCTGTCCGACAGGCACATGCCCTCACCACATCTCCTCCTCCGTTTTCCACCTTGCCAAACCACCATTGCCACACAGCATCCAAGGATTGACTGCCCCTGGCCACTCATCTCCCCAACCACCATAGCCACAGCATTGAATGACGTACTGCCCCTGACCACTCATCTCCCCAACCACCATAGGCATGGTATCAAATAATAAAGAATGAGATCGAGGTTTTCAGGGTTTTAAGAATCCAACAGGGGTTACTTGCGCAACAGCGAAGCTCATATTTGTTTTTGAAAGTTTACTGATTTGAAACGCGCGGCGCGAAGCGTCAAAAGCCGCGAATGCCACCGACCAATCACAGCGAATTGCTGGTGCACTGGCAGACGATGGCAGAAGCACACGATTACATTTCGTGGCTTTCTAGTTAAACAGTCACACGATCGTCACCGCGCTGAGAAAGTGTCACAACAGACCATTAGATCTGGATCGTCTACTATCTATTTGATCCTACGGCGCCGATCTGATCTAGACAGTAACCGTCCTTTCTAGCCCTTATATTTAGGGTTTCGGCAGGGTTTGAGATGGCACAGGCACTAGAGGCTAGACAGTCAGCCTTTCCAGGAACATGCACATTGAACACTGCATATTCCCAACACAGAGGGCTTGACGCCGCTTCAGCTGCAGATTCACTTTCGGGCACTACTAAAAAGCACTTCGGAAGTGTATGTTTTTCTGGCGCTACTAAGAATTGCTTCAGCTGCAGACTCTTTTCCTTGTTGCTGCCCAGCCATCCTCAGCTCTTGCTTTTGGTCAAAGGCACTGCACACAGTTCTGCTCGATGCGTGCTCTGTTCGTGGGGTTGCATGTGAGGCATCACTCCACCCTCTGGAACCAGGGAGAGTGCTCTCTGCTGTGAAGCATATGGTGGGAGGGTCCAATCGGCCTTCGTGAAGGCACGCATGATAGCAGGGTGGAGTGAATCATTCTTGGTTTGTTGCCCCTAGCAGGGACTTCTTGAAACAGTCAATGCTGACTCGGTACCCGGTGAAGAGTCAGAGCTGTCCGATGTGGCCATCACTGATGTGACTGTGGTCGATTGGAGTGGAGCTGTTATTGAGGGCGTCATCACCAGTGCCAATGCTACAGGCGAATTCCAGCTGTCGGTGAGCTTCACTATCGATCAGGCGGTAGCAGTGGATGTAGAGAGCAACGGGCGGGGTCGGCGTCGGCTGAGCCAGCAGGACGGGATTAGCCAGGTGGACGACGCGGCGGCGGCAGTTGTGAGCGCTGCAGAGAACGGGCAGCTTTCGGCATCCATCGCATCGGCCGCCTTGGATCTCGGGGCAGATATGGCAACAGAGGTGACCGAAGCGGCCAACATGGCAACAGCTTCGCTCACCCCAGAAGTGAGTGTCTCTCCCATCCTCTGCCCCATCCCCCTTAGCTATCAAACCGACTCGGTGCTCCGCGCCTCGGCTCTGGGAGTGGCCACCACCAACAAGCTGGTCCGTTCATTTCGAAGTGCGTGATTGGCCCAAGCCCTCCCCACTTGGAAGACGGCCTTGGCCAATTGCAGCCTGCTGCCCACTTTCCTTGATGTAGCTCTGCTAGCTGCAGGGCCTTCAGAAACTATCCTCTTGCTGCATAGAGGCCGCATGCCAGCGTGCAGACTTCGTTAAAATGCATAGACTTGCGATGTTGCGCCTCCTTGTTCAGGAGATCCAGGTCCCTTCGATCTGTCCTCAGCGTCGTTGCGATCGGAGCAATGCACAGGAGCTTTTCGAAGGGACCGTTGATGTTAAAGTTCCGTGTTTGCTTCGGAAGCGCTGTCTGGTGACATTTGTAGGCTCTGGCGGTTCAGCCTTGAAACACGGGGACCCCCGCCCTTCCCAGCCGCTGTGCGAGCATATGCATTTTGTGATGGTGACCTTCATCAACCTGTTCTGGCAGTATTTTTTTGGAATCGTCACCATCTGAGAGCCAATGGCATCCTCAAGAGGCCAATGGTTCCACCTCAATATCCTCACTGTTGCAGAGAGCACTCAGCAGGAGAACTCCTGCATTGAAGACTTACAAGCAGGGACCGGCATTCCCCAAGCTCCCCCCTCCCACATGCCCCCCGCATGAATATGCCCACGACAATGGTTGAATGGCCGAGGCTGGCGCGCCACGGGTGAGGGCGGGCATGCGGATGAAGCACCTGCACTATAGAGCACCGGAGAGGCTTGCTTTTTAAGGGTGGCGCGATGGACAGGTGGACGTAGCCGGGGCATACATCACGGCGATCTCTGAAGAGATAAGCCAATTGCAGCAGCGAGGGAATGACATGGCAGTCGAGTTGACAAGGACGCACGCTGCCACGCTGGAGTCGGTGGTGGGGATGAATTCCACTGAGACCGTGGAGCGCATCCTGGCCACGTGGCTGGAGCTGCAGCAGTTGGATTTTGACAACATCGAATCGCTTGGACTGACTGCGGATGCCATACTCACGAAATTCATGCTGCTGCGGGCCGCGTTTGCCCTCGTTCAAACAGGGCTCGTCAACGCCCAGATAGCCCTGCAGGTGCAGCTCTCCCCCGCGCTTCTCTGCATTCGTGCCCTGCCCGGCCTCCTGCCTGACCAGTGGAATGCCCGTCATTTTCATCTCAGATTCCACCCGAGCCTTGCATGATCTGATCAAGTGCAACGCCCGCAGCAGCTGCTTCTTGCTTATTATTCTGCCCAGGTAGCAGGTACACCAGAGCAGGGAACACGCACAGATGGTACGAGCAATATATGTACAATGAAATATATATTGTAAACTGTCTTGCTAGTGGAGTGAACCATTTCTCCTGGTCACTCAAATCTCCTAGCCAGCAGGTACCGTCGGTGCAGGATTCTCTGGAGGGCTTCGTCTGGAATCAGTCAGAATTACCGCCTGTGATAATTCAGGTTATTCTGGCTTAGCAAAATCAGGGGGGCGACCACTGACGCGACCCCGAGGGGAGTCCAGATCGGAAATGCCACAGACTTTCAATCTCACTACATCTACCAAGTGTCGGAATGTGGCTCTCTGCAGTGGTGACAACAAAGGAAACTTCCGGGCAGCTGCAATGCAACTGCTGGCTCCAGCTAGGCTCCAGCTAGGCTCCAGCTAGGCTGCAGGCCAAGGACCTGGGGGCAAAGAAGCTTCCTCTCACCCAAACTCCACCACTTATCCCCAGAAGCCACAAAATAGGACCAGGGAGGGAAGGCGGGAAAAGAAAGCGCAAAACGGTGCTAAGCACCTGTGGGCTTGAAGTGAGAAAACTGATTGTGAGGCCGTCACAACCGGTTTTAGCTCTTCGACAAACTGCAGAAAACGGTTTGTCACGAATCGATCCGAAACAGCAGCGGTGTTGCTGGATGACACTGGGGAGGAACTACATTCGAGAAACGATCTGCTGTGTCGTCGGATCGAAAGTCAGATCTGTGATCTGACGGGTGTCCTACGGACGCTGCGCCCCCCCGTGTCAGGAGACGTCTACATTCGACAGGAGGGGGGGCGGGGGGTGTACTCTGGCTACCTTCAAATAACCAAAATTATAACTCACAATAATTTAAAAGTATCAACGCCGCACAGTGCCCCGAGCCCGTGTGCTAGGAGCACAAGGCAAACACAATGGCAAAAATGGCTAAGTGCAAACTGTGGAGCACTCAGTACGGAGTGCAGTAGGACCGAACTGGATGATGACATGTGAGGTGCCTAGCCTAAGTACCCGGTACAAGAGTGCAGCGGAACCGAACGGGTTGATGACATGACAGAGGTTCCTACTCAGCACTTGTACAATACTGATGCCATCAGAGGTCGAAGGTTTATGGTACTCAACGTGTGCATAGTATAGAGTGCAGAGTCAACGTGAATGAGACTAATGAAATGATAAGAGCAGAAGGTGGTATAAATGAAAGATCCTGCCGGATATGCCAAATATTGTGTGCATTACTAGAAGTGTCGATACATACAGTGAATAGCATAGTCCGTGCATATGCATGATACGTGCATTTAGATTAAAGTGTCACATGAATCTTGTATGCACAGTGAACGATAGTGTGGAGAAGTAGCTCCCACAGCCTGGCAAATATTATCTTTTTGAAGAAGCACATGCGAGGCGATAGCATAGTTGTGGGATTTCTCGGCCGGAGGGAGCATTCGGCACACACTTTGTTGAAGTCGTTTGCAGCATTTACCCCCTTTTGCCACCATGCGAGTGAGGGTGATTGAGCGGCAGGCGACGCGCTTGAGCAGGATATGACCGATGCGGCCAACGCAGTCACTGAGGATACACGCGCCGAGCTCGAGTCAGGTTTTGAGGTATGCGGCCTTGCCCCTCACCTCGAGGACCGCGCGATCGCAATGGCGTCCCGGAGAGCAAAATCGTGGAAATAGGTGAGGAAAGCAGGTGCCAAGCAGCTGCACCCCACATCGAAGGCCTCATAAAAAAGGAGATGCTAATACAGCGGACTCCCCGAGTGGTTGATTGCGAAATCGCCCCCAGAATGCATTCAAAGAGGGGCATTTCGAAACAGATCGGAGATGACATGTGGCATCTGAGTGAAGCGCTGAAGTCGAGGAGTACGGCATGTCTTCTAGGGCGCTGAGCATCCAAGCCGCACCCATGTGTGCCACAATCATGGATGGCACCAAAGCGTTCCATGGCAGTGGGTGTTAATGGCATTCCCCGAGGCTAGTCTTTCCCAAGACCATCCTGCCCAATCCTTGCACACTCAACCAGATGCCGCGCCACTTGCGGGCCCAGATGCGGCAGCGCAAAAGGCATCAGCCTGAAAGGCCCCGCATGTCCATAGAGAGGCACCCCCCGCTTCTCTGTGGTGGCCATATGCAATTGGACGTCCACCTCCCGTGACTTCAAAGATGTGGGCGCACCGGAGTTCTGCGGGTGTGTCAATCATAAGGCGGCTCGAACCATCGTGACTGAGCGCCGTGATGACAGCGCGTCAGTCAGGGTAGACCTAAGGTGCTATGGGTGTGAGTGACCCTTTAACCGATTTCGGGTGGAATCGTTCGAACCGCAGTAAGGAGCCCCCGCTTGAGCCGCGCCGTGCCCGGAAGTGATCATGCCGCGGGGCAGGCGCGCCCGGTAGGGGCAGTCCCATAGATCTGCAACTTCCCCAGGAGCGCTGACTTCTCTCTGACCACTGGAATCGAGCATGCCCCCCTACCTGGAGACATACATCAGCCGCATCAGGCAAGATCAGCTTGAGCCAGCGCCCATGGCAGAGTGCCCGGGATGTTCAGTTTCCCCAGGGGGAGGAGGGCAGAGGAGGGGGGTGAGAGTGTATACATCCTTGGGACGGTGCGTGTAGGGAACTCTTCCTGTGTGATTTCCCTCTCTTCGCTCTGTCAACGAGCCGAGATGTGTTTCTGTATGGGCACAGCTGGAGAGACCCAATGCAAGATGCAGTATCCGTCTGTCGTCTGGCAGTCCTGCAGCCTTGATAAGAGGTGAAGCCTTCACGACGTGAGCTGCACGGCTGGGTCTGCGGTGTGTGTGAGCCAGGCAATCAAAGTTGCGCGGGCAGAAACTGGCTGTGATTACCCATCCGGCGAGTCCGTGCAGGACCTTGCGGCGGCAGCGGAGCTCAAGTACACCTTCAGTGTCGATCCAGCGTCTGGAGGTCGCCGGCAGTTGCTGGCTCGGGCCGGCAACGCACAGGATTTCGTCGATACCAAGGGCACGGATCAGGTGCGTTCTGTCAGCCAACCCGCATGGACTCACAATATGGAGCCCCTCCGCCTCCCATGCCATGCTCTCAATCTCTATACGGTTCCCCTTTCCTCTCCTCGCAGTCGTGATAGCCTTCGGACGGCACGGCAACACCCCAAACTGCCAACCACAATAGCTCAACTGAAGTCCTTGGCGTCTTGGCACTCCTACAGTTCCCAACAGGAGTTGGCTCTTGCCCCGTGCACCGTTGGTCCGGCCTCCCTTTACCAAGAGGCTTCACTTCTGCACTCCGAGGGCCCATCGCAGCATGCCTTCCTCGAGTACTTGACCGCTGGTGGTTGGTGCTGTGCTGCAGGTTCTGGATGTGGAGTATCCGCGATACGGTTCGTGGGAGATGCCTCCAGGAAAGACGCCAGACTTCCTGAGTCCTTCTCCGGAGGCTGCACAGGCCCGCTACCTGCGAGGATGCGCCAGGAACCGCCTGGTTGGAGGTACGCCGCCCGCCCGCTCCCCCACCCACACGACTCGGTCCACATGTGCAAAGCCAAGGCAAAGGGATTGCTCGTGCAAAAGAGGTGGATGAAGGGCATGGACCACATACCTGCCCCAAGAAGGATGCCGTGCGGTCCCGGCCGTGCTTCTCTGCTGCAACATATGACTGCATGCCCCCTCCTATCCGCGCTCCTTCTCCAGAATCTGGCACGTCGTGCAGCATCCAAGGAGATCCACTCTGCCAAAGCTGCAATCCCGCGATGCTGGAGTTTGTGCCCCACGATGCTCCACATGTTTTTGCCGTAGGATCTCTGATAATATGTTGTCTATCATACATCCATGGATAGGGAACATACAGACACGCGTCCACGGTTCCGGTTGCTCTCACTGGTGTGGGCGTTGCTGACGATGTGCACACAGGTCTCTTCTTCTACCTCACACGTGGCGAGCAGGTCCATGAATGCAGTCAACGTTTCGCTCCCCTAGAAGCGCCATGCGTGCGTGGGGCGCACAGCCATCGATACGGCGTCGACCCTGTGTTCGTTCCTGGAAGCTCATTGTTCAGGTGGCGTGTCTCTCGGAGCCCACGTTTTACAGCTGGGATAGTGGACGGGGGATGTGTGTCCATGACAATCATATGCAGATCATCATGCATGTGATATATGACTGCCCCAGGCGCAGAAGGGGGGGCTAATGATTGCTATTCTGTTTATGTTTGCTTAATGCTCTGGGGCTAATGCCTGGGTAAAGTCTGTTTGCTGGCACACATTCATAATCGTCAGCCTTACGAGCACCAGTGGCGGGGCCACTAACCAAAGCGCGGCGTGCACTTTTTATCCGATGACAACCCTCCAGCTCGAGTACAGGGCGTGAGGGCGGCAACACGGTGACCAATCACCGACTAAGGGATCAGTTGAGCTCAGATCTCGGGACGCACGGCTTGCGTGCCGCAGGAGCGATCTGCAGGATGAGGTGGCCACATTCTATGACACGTCCGCGGAATCGCTGCAGCTCAGTCACAACTCGCAGACCCCCATGCCCTTCGCCCCACGCACACTTCCCGGTCATCGCGGCGGACAGCCGTTTTTCATAGATGCGGCTCTAGAGGCACACCGCGCTCGCCAGGTGACCCGCGCCTCGACGTCTCCTGGGTGCCAGGCCGAAGTTCAGTGCCACATCAGATCCCGGTGTGGGCGGGACAGATGTATCAGCGTAAGTGCTTGGGTGTGATTAGAGTCCTGCTTGGTACGGTGTGTTGTGTGGCTGGGATGACTGGCTGCGACGCTCACTTCCGCTGGCCCGCCAACGTGGAGCAGTTAGCTGGGGTGCCTACGTGGACCTGTGCCTGTGAGATGACCACACCATTTCAAACCCTGGCTACTTGTGTTATGCTGTAACATTTCAAACCATGGCTACTTGTGTTATGCTGTAACATTTCAAACTCTGGCTACTTGTGTTATGCTGTAACATTTCAAACCCTGGCTACTTGTGTTATGCTGTAACATTTCAAACCCTGGCTACTTGTGTTATGCTGTAACATTTCAAACCCTGGTTACTTGTGTTATGCTGTAACATTTCAAACCCTGGCCACTTGTGTTATGCTGTAATATTTCAAACCCTGGCTACTTGTGTTATGCTGTGACATTTCAAACCCTGGCACTTGTGTTATGCTGTAACATTTCAAACTCTGGCTACTTGTGTTATGCTGTGACATTTCAAACCCTGGCTACTTGTGTTATGCAGTAACATTTCAAACCCTGGCCACTTGTGTTATGCTGTAACATTTCAAACCCTGGCTACTTGTGTTATGCTGTAACATTTCAAACCCTGGCTACTTGTGTTATGCTGTGACATTTCAAACCCTGGCTACTCGTGTTATGCTGTAACATTTCAAACCCTGGCTACTTGTGTTATGCTGTAACATTTCAAACTCTGGCTACTTGTGTTATGCTGTAACATTTGCTCGGTGCTAGGCATGACTGAAACTGTGTACCGCCTCATTCCAAACCTCAACTCACAGATCAGGCCTTTGCCCATATGGCTGTCTCTCCGAGGCTATTTGGTGCCAGGTCTCAACCCTGGCACCGCCCGCAGTGCCCCCCAGTGCTTTACCAGAACCGCACTCAAATCCACCCTTGGCTGCCATTGGTCTTGAAGAGTGCATTGTGGTGCAGCCAGCACAGGGGCTGGCAAGACGCTGGATGTGAGTAGGCCGTGACGAGAGCGGGGGGACGCTGTAGGAGTGTAAGCTGTAACACACTCCTACTTAACAGACCTATAACTACTTAGGCTGGAACACACATATAAAGCAAGGTTCTCTCTTTTGCTTTATATAAGGTCTAGTGAGAGCTCTGTCACTCTTAGGAATTATGTCCAGACTCGCTACATATACTTGCATCAGGAATTATTATATATTGACTTTGTGCGCTGTCGGCTGTAAAATTATGAAAACTCAGCTGTGTCTTGGGACTTGCCCATTACTTTTTCTCTCAACTCTCCGGGTTAGTCCTAGTCAGCATGATCAAGTCCCAGCAAACGATCCAGTTGTTTTCACCACAGTACTAGGTGTCACTACTTCAATATGACACATTAGTCCATAGTACAGTAGTACTGTGTACTCCCATGACAGGGGACCCCTTCTTCACGGCACAGGTCTCTGGTGTGTATGCAAGGCGCGTATCACGCCACAGGCGTATATGATACTTTTATGTCATCCTGCGCATGACGGTACATGTTGGTCTAGCACAAACGCAGCATCGGCACGCAAGGTGCACCTGCAAAGCATCCCGTGGCCGTGCGATCTTGTTTGATATCCCAGCTTCGGGCGAAGGGAGGGACTTGCAGATATACACGTTTTTGGACGAGGGCTTCGTGATGGACGAGCTGGCGCAATCCGTGGAGACCACGATGACGACTTTCAACTCACTCAAGCAAGTGTGGTCGGTTGTGACCCTAAATTGGACCCGGGAAGGTGGCCACTGGAATCTGCGGAGTAGCGTGTTGATTGCGCCGGTCACGTACTGGGCCCGTGCCACCCTGCATGGCATTCTATGGCTTCTCCTTCACATCGTGTGGGTCGGTGTTAGTATCTGGATGCTGGCTGGAGAGCTGCGCAACCTCTTCCCCTCGAGGCTAAAGATGAGGTGTGCCTGATCCCCTCGCCCCCACCCTCTTACGTCCCCCCTTAACTCTTCCCTTACATCACACCTTTGTTCTAGCCCATTCCCTCAGGACTGAAGCTGCTATGCACTTCCCGCCGTTTCCTCCTCACCTCACAAATCTTCGTGCACGCGCGTCATCAGGCTTCTGAGCTTGAGGAGTTTGCCAGTGTAGAAGCGCCAGCTGCGGCAATTAGTGACATGGCAGAAGAACGCGTGCGCCAAGGGTCGAAAGTCATATGTGCCAGAGTGAGAAAGCAGACCACGAGGAAGATGCGGTAGCTTGGGCGCAAGCGGCCAAGGCAATCGCTGCCAAATGCTGGACAGGAGGGCTAGGCCATGGGATGAACAAGTCCGGTTTACCGCGGGAGCGAGCTGATGTGGCGCAAAAGTGAAGGGGAGCCCCCCTGGTCGCTGCAGAGAGAAAAGCGGAATGAGGCAGGAGTCATCGATGTTTTGGGGGATATGGAGGTCCTTCGGGATGCTTTATTTGAATTTTGAAATTCTGAGGACACCTAAATAAATAAAGAATCATTTTGTCGTTTTATCGTGCGGGCGCCAGGGGTAGCGGATTCGGGCACAGGGCCCATCTGGTGGTAGGCGTGGTGGGGCCTGGGCTCGCAGGTATTGCTCGCTGACGTACGGTGAAGCGTTGTGGCAGCACTTTAAGTCCCTGGAAAGGAGTATTCCATTTTGGGGTGCCGCGATGCAGATGGCAACGGTGCTGATGGGAGTGGTTTATGAGATCCGCATGCATGAGTTTTCCGCTGAGGGCTCCTTCGGGGTGTACCATGATCTGCACTGGGCGGCAAACTACTTTCTTTCTGCACGTCACGAGCAGGAAACTTCCACGGAAGGTGCGGAGGGGCTGGGAGGGCCCGAGGGGGCTGACGGCGCGCTCCCTGCGTGGGCGTGGAAGGAAGACAACGGAGGACTCGAAGCGTACGAACAGCAGGGACGCTGCATGAGGACCCTCGCCCTGCTGGCCTTCGCCTTCTTTCAGATGCAGGCGATTCGCATTGCGACCATGATCCTCCGGCTGCTGATGAGCGTGGAGTATCAGCAGCGGTTGAGCGTCATCACGAAGACATGCAGGTGCGTCATGTGGGGGGATGGGCGCACGGGGGATCCTGCAAAAAGATGTGCTATAGTTTACCTCCTTGCAGCCCCATCAATTATATAACGGCGTCCCGCGACACTGAACAACTGGCTCTAGAGGGACATTTGTCGTGTGACTGGGGATCGTTGATCTATCTTCGCATGTTTCGGTGTTGTGATGGCTGACGTGGATGTAGGGATTGCAAGCTATCTCGGACCCATGCTCGCCCGCGGCTGTGAATCCTGAAACTGGCACCGAAGGGCGTTTGAGGAGGGTGGAGGGCGCAGGGCAAGCCTCGTGGAGGTGCTGCAGTGCGTGCCGATCCTTGGACTCGTCGCTGGCTGGGCCATGCTGATGCACATTGAATTAGGCTGCCGGCAGCAGCGATTCAGCACATACCGCCAGTCCTTAGATCAACACGCCCTTGTAGGCCTTATGGGCGATTGGCAGGTGCATGCTCACCGCCACCTCACAGAACTCGTATCCAAGTGCCCTGCTTGGGAAGCGATAATCGCTGGGGGATCCCGTGCTTCACAACGGTGTTGCTCGCAACGCGTGATCAAGGTGCAACTTGCGTGCCATTTGCAGGAGTCGCCGCGCAGGTGACACACGCAGCAGGTGCTGAATGTGCACATGTGCGGCGTGCACAAGAGGGGCGACTTTTCTTTGGGAAAGATTAGACAGGATGCAGGGCCTCAAGCGGTGCTTCTCCATGCAGGATTCTATGGCATGTTCCTCACCTTCATTTGGATGAGTCATCCCTTGAGCACGGTTCACACGACCGAGAAATTACCATTTGGCTGGCGGCATTGACCTCCCCCGATGCTGGCACACCAGGAGGGGCGTGTCACCAATAATCCCTCACCCTCTCCTGCAGCAAAACCTGCACCACAACACGGGAGATCGTGATGCCGGGGGAGGAGGGGATTTCCTCAGAAGCTATCAATGACGGCGACTTGGGAACCCATTCACATGGACAACCTGAAGGAGAAGCTCTACAAAACCTTCTTTGGGATCATCAGCCAGCTGCTCATCAGTAACTTCATTCTCGCTATTATCTGCCAACAGCTGTTGAAGCATTGGGAAGAGAGCAAATCGGCTCCTACCCTAATGCAGGTGTGCCACTGCTCTGGCCGGCTCGCATCCATGCCCTCCACCCCCCTGTTTGATCACCGCAAAGTCCTCCCAGGCATCGGCTGCTCGACGCAAAGGTAGTTGTGGCCTGAATAGCATTCCTGCTGCTCGTCCCGGTGCTGACGTGCTGGCCATCTCAGATGAGCCTGGCCGACCCTCCGAGCTCGACCTGATATTTCAGTCGGAGAGGCAGGGAAAGGCTGGATGAAGGCGATTGGATCAATTTTGAGAAGAGGGGCCAGCTGCTGACGTCCTGCAGCCGAGGCGCATCTGTGCGGATTACAGGCAGGCAGCAGTCCCATTCCTGATGAGCTCAATCAGCAGGCTGAGGCAGGCTCCGCACTTTGTGTGTAGCTTGCCCCGTGTGGCAAGCACGTTCTTGCGATCCTTCCCTGGATCCCGGTGAAGGTCCAAGGATGGGGTCTGGAGGGGGCGTGGCGGTGTGCAGGACCTTCGGAGATTCTACCGGAATCGCATGAATGTGCGCGTGTTGAAGAAATGGCCCCGCATAGAGCACACCTGCAACCTGCTGTCTACCAACCTCCACGGCCTCAGCCATAACGAAACCGCGCGTCGGACCAGAGCGCCGCGGGTGAGCCTGGCGCTGCTTCTCTCAGGGAACAAGATGCCTAACACTGCAGCAGACCACGACCGGTGCATTCACGTGGCAGACCTCTCCATGAGTGCGAAGCTGCTCACTAAAATCCTCGTAATGTGCTACCACGAGTGGACGGATCGCAGAAACGCACTGAAGAGGTGCTCATCCTGCCGTCCATTCTGCAGCTCTCCCCGGTCATTGCTGACTAGTAGCATGCGCTTGTGGACTGTGATGCTGCACCCTGTGTAGAAAGTGAAGCTACAGACTCAGAGGCGCTATCGCCATGGAGGTGGGGCCCCAGTGGCTGTGACGTGGAGGAGCTTCGTCTGTGCCACCGAGATGAAGCCTTGCTCCCGCTTCCACCCGCTCCTCTCTGCTCCCGCTTTCTCTGCCCCCCGCTTCCACCGCGCTCCTTCCACCCGCTCCTCTCTGCTCGCGCCACTTCCTCCTGCTCGCGCTTCCACCCGCTCCTCTCTGCTCCCGCTCACCCGCTCCTCTGCTCCCGCTTCCACCCGCTCCTCTCTGCTCGCGCACCCGCTCCTCTCTGCTCCCGCTTCCACCCGCTCCTCTCTGCTCCGCTTCCACCCGCTCCTCTCTGCTCCCGCTTCCATTCGCTCCTCTCTGCTCCCGCTTCCACCCGCTCCTCTCTCGCTCCCGCTTCCACCCGCTCCTCTCTGCTCGCGCTCCACCCGCTCCTGTGTCGCGCTTCACCCGCTCCTCTCTGCTCGCGCTTCCACCCGCTCCTCTCTGCTTGCGCTCCACCCGCTCCCTCTCTGCTCCCGCTTCCACCCGCTCCTCTCTGCTCGCGCTCCACCCGCTCCTCTCTGCTCGCGCTTCCACCCGCTCCCTCTCTGCTCCCGCTCCACCCGCTCCTCTCTGCTCGCGCTTCCACCCGCTCTCTCTCTGCTCCCGCTTCCACCCGCTCCTCTCTGCTCCCGCTTCCACCCGCTCCTCTCTGCCCACGCGATGCCTCGCTTTCTTTCAGAGCGGTCACGTTGGGAGAGGGAACGAAGGGTGATTGCATCTCCAGCCTTCTCACGTGTATCCCAGCTAGCACTTGGCACTCTGCCGCCTTGTCGCGCTTATGGCGTGGTAAATCGGCACGTCTCCCCTCGCCCCCGCCTCGTGACAAGCCACCGGGTTTGCAAATCATGTGGCAACTTCCGAAACTGCCCCACTGCCGTTGTCAGAGGCACCGGCTCCACTCGAGGAGATCGATCAGGGCTGTGTACAGTAAAGCGCAGCTAACGAGGCAGCGCCCTGCTTCCTTTGCGCTTCTGGCCACGCAGACACGCGATGCTCCGCAAGGACACCAACGTGAAGCAGATGGTTCGCTCAAGCCTCAACGTGGCAATGACACCCCCTGCCATCAACGGATACATCCATGACCCTGCTGATCTTGAGCGCGCTCTGCAAGCGCTCCAACCGCCCACTCGGGCGGTGGGCGCTAACCTCAGCCACAAGTTGAAGAACCTCATTCAGGTGAAAACGGCGATAGGAGAAGCCCACTGACCTGCCCCACGGCGCTTGCCAATGCCCTCTCGGGAAGCACGGAATCTAAGACATCACTTCCACGTTCTCGGTGGCTCCTGGTCCGGCTAGATGGGCCGACTCGAGTATTGTGGTATGCTCCACTATTAGGGCAGGCAGCTCTCTGGGAAGGGAGTTCTGGTCCTCATTTTTTCTTCCCAATAGTTGAGTAAAGCGCCTATGAGTCTATGTTGTGTGCGTGGGTGAGGGGATGGCGAATGGTCGACTGGTATGGCCGACAAGGGCGAGAGCGGCATGTGGGCAAATCCCTCCATTTGAGTCCACTCCATTCCATGTGAGTCCGTGAACACACTTTGGGTGTAACGGTTGAGGTGCGAGCGGCGCAGGTTGAGGAGTTGTTCCATGAGGCCGCCAGAGAGATCGTTTGGAAGTTTGGTCACGAGACGCAAGAAGGCAACCGGAAGTCCACGGCGGCGACGACGATGGAGGGAAGCAGTTGTGGCAGCCCCCGATGCAGCTCCAAGACAAGGGCAAAGGGCAAGGTGGCGCAGCGAAGTGGCCAACGGCACATGTGGGGCTCACTTGATCTGCCGATACCGGAGATTGCGCAGCTCCAACGTTCGCTACAGGTGCGCATTGGACGATTGATGCAGAATTGCGTTCATGTACCTCTGTTCATTCCTCTTGAATCTAGCATCCTTAAAAGGAGCCAAGGCACCGTTCAGCGTCCATTGATGAGATCCATTGGTGCCATGCATCTGGCGGCTGGCATGCATGCAGTCCATTACTCTTCCTGGTACCACAATGAACATGTGTCCACAGTATTGAGTACGACAGAGCCAGCGCTCACGTAGCCTGCCATTGGAGGCCTCACGTTGCACTGAAATGCTTCGTAATGCACTGCTGCCCAAAGCAATGCATTTACACCAGCTCCTCGATGTGATGCTACCTTTGCAACATCCAAATATCGCAGTGTCCATGGGATGCCTATGACGCCGCTTGCCTGGTGGCGTGAGCAACACGAGTCACCTTACCCATACTGCCGATGTGCGTGTGGGGAAGGGGGAGCATGCCACTGAAATCGGCTTGCTCTGGATCAATATTCAATAAACATGTGTGTAGAGATGCGTGAAGTTACGCAACCCCATATGGTTGGCAGTGATTGGTACATACATTAATCCATACTGCTCTGCATTTGTTCGGGAATGTATGCTTGGGTGGTATCTGGCCACCATCCCACCCTGCGCCCGAGTGCTTCTCGCACCCGGGGGATTGCAGATGCCCTCTCCTTTGTCGGCGGTGCTCATGCCGTTAGGGTGTGGGGCGGCGTGTCAGGAGAGGACGAGACGAGTGAAGTCTCTAGAGACTGCATACGAACAATTTCGGGTGGCCAGCAAGGTGGCACCATGGTCGAAGGCTACGAGGGACTCATCAGCCCTCCGCCTGCATGTTGCTGTAAGCAGGGAGGGAGTGCGTGATTTGCCCCGCGGAGGTTCCCCTGCACTAGCAGTAGTTGCTCCTGCAGAAGTGGCATTCCCAGGTGAGGCGCCAGCAGAATCGGTTGTGTTGGAGTCAAGTGTGGGAGAGGGTATGGCTGTTACAGAATTGGTGGAGCCAGGGTTTGGCCCACGGGGTTCCGCAGAACTCCAGGACCAGTCGTCAGGAGCGCTCGAAATGGAGCCGGTCCGAGCATCGTGTAGCATGAGCCCGACCCAAGCCATGAGCAGTATGTCCAATGAAGACCCAGGGGAAATACCATCAGCAGTAGGTGATGAGGGAAGACTGTCTTCAGGGGAACATTGTGTAGGGTCGAAATTGCTAGAGGAAGATATCCCAGGGGGGCGGTCGGCAGAGGAAGAGGAAGAGGGGTAGCGGGTAAAATTTGTCGCCCATTGGTCATTTTTGTCGCAACGAAAAGAATATTCTTTTGTCGCAAATTGCGACAAACAAAACCTATAGGCGCCGAATGTCGCCAACAGCTACAAAATGAATTTAGAGGTTAATTTTGTCGCAAAATTTTATGTAATCCCGGAAATTTTTGGATTTCGTTAATGAAAACAGAAAGATGGGAAAGAGGCCAAACCAAACAGTAACGAGTAACGGCTCTATTGATACGTATAAGATAGAAATTCTCTGTCGACTCGCCAGTCCATATCATTTTCAGAACGTAAAAAACGGCTTCATAATCTAATGCAGACTTATTTTTACCAAAACATGTTTTCTATTCCTTTTGACGACGGTTGCGAGATTATCTGCAAACCGTGCCCGGAAATCGTTATTGAAGATTCTATATATGGAGTTACAGGCCGACTTCTTTCGTTGATCAGGAGCCAATTCCAAGCATAGATAGCCCCGAGCACAAACACGCAAATGATCCTTTGGAACGCGCCTTTGACATCTAGATCGGAAGTTAGCTCCAATTCTTCACGCGTTTCCGGGACACGCGCTTTGCGAGAAATTGACTTAAATGAGATAAAAAGCAGACTTGATATATAATCTTCCGAGACAAGTTTAGTCGCGCTAGAAGGAGAGACTCTTCGGTGTTTGAACGGTGAAGTAAACAAGCAGATCGCTGTGCGCAAACCGTACGAATCCGACATCCGCAAGAAGAAATATGAAGGCGTAATTAATATCAAGCAGCGACGTTTGCAAGCTGACAGTATATCAATGGCAGAAACCATTAAGTGCAACTGCAAGTCACATTGTTGCCTGTCTTTCTCATCGGCAGATATTAAGTGTTTTCGTGAAAACATTTTCAGCATGTCTCAAAAAAATAGAAAGGAATACTTCGTGAAGGACTTGCTAAAAAACAGCTTTCGATCTGAAGATACATTCGACTTCAAAAACTTTTTGGCCAAGAAACATGTATGTGTATTTGAACTCGTTCATTAGCTAATGAACGGCCTCTGGCCAAAGCGCGACACATATATAGACACTTTGGCTGCGGGAACCGTTCATTAGCTAATGAACGGCCTCTTGCCAAAGCGCGACACATATATAGACAGTTTGGCTGCGGGAACCGTTCATTAGCTAATGAACGGCCTCTTGCCGAAGCGCGACACATATATAGACACTTTGGCTGCGGGAACCGTTCATTAGCTAATGAACGGCCTCTTGCCAAAGCGCGACACATATATAGACACTTTGGCTGCGGGAACCGTTCATTAGCTAATGAACGGCCTCTTGCCAAAGCGCGACACATATATAGACACTTTGTCGGAACCGCTCATTAGCTAATGAACGGCCTCTTGCCAAAGACACACATATATATATATATATATATACACACTTTGGCTGCGGGAACCGTTCATTAGCTAATAATGAACGGCCTCTTGCCGAAGCGCGACACACACACACACACATATATATACACACACTTTGGCTGCGGGAACCGTTCATTAGCTAATGAACGGCCTCTGGCCAAAGCGCGACACATATATAGACACTTTGGCTGCGGGAACCGTTCATTAGCTAAGAATGAACGGCCTCTGGCCAAAGCGCGACACATATATAGACACTTTGGCTGCGGGAACTATCCATTAGCTCATGAACGGCCTCTGGCCAAAGCGCGACATATATATAGACACTTTGGCTGCGGGAACCGTTCATTAGCTAATGAACGGCCTCTGGCCAAAACGAAATTTTTCTTGGACCTTGTGATAGATCATGCAATATTGTACATCACAGGAATACGGAATATTGTATGATAAATTTCTGAATTTATGATGTGTACATATTCGCGACATTGGTCGAGTTGGTACGGCGCTAGGCTATGAACCTCGCACTCGTAGGTTCGATTCCCACTGAGGGTGTAGGTTGCGCAGATTTAAGGCGTGGTGGAGAGTGTTGACGGGCACGCGACGGCCGTCCCGCCTACAGACGTGCAGTGTTGGGGGTGTCTCTCCTAAGCGTCTTAAATCTGCGCAACCTATTAAAACCCTTATGCGTTTCGTTGGATGATGTGTTAATATTTTTTGAGTGGTGGTGTTTTTATTTTATGTAACAGGTGTGCTTCAAGTTCTACTATATGGCTTACGGCATTAGCTATGGGTATCTTCACGACTGTCGGAAACGCGTGCTCGAGGGCCGACACCCGTTTGTTCATGGATTGACGTACGAGGAGGACAACCACAAGATTTCCCTGAAACGCGAGTCGGTCGTCGCATGGATCAAGGAATACGCCGACGAATACAGACAACCCCAACCTGACAAAGCCGAGATTCACCTTTCGGATGGTTTGACCATCGAAGAGCTGTGGGACGAGTACATCGAAGGCTTGCGTGAGAATGAGGAGAGCAAAAAGATCTCTCTCAGTTACTTCTACAAAGTATTTGACAAAGATTGCCGCTCTTGGCTCAAGATTCCATCCACCGATCCATGGACCGATTTTTCTCAGTGCGATGTTTGCGTGTCCTTCAAGTTATTGAAGGAAGGCTTGACCAAATCTCAAAAAGGTGAACATTCTTGAATAGCTTTGTGATGTGTTTGTATGCTTATGTAATTTGTTCACTGGCCCGAATTTTTGTACCTTGTACAGCGCGATACAACGGGCATCTCAACAAACATTTGGCAATCGCACGAGCGGAGCGCCAGAAGTTCTACAAACATCGTCGTAAAGCGAATATGGCCAAGAGCATTGCCATGAACAAAACTTGGCATAAGTATGCCTCGGTGATCATCGATGGCATGACGGAGTGGACCACCCAACTGCCACACTTTGATTCGACGTAACCTTAAACATCTGGAATCTAAGGACTTCCTTGACGTGCACAACATGGGGAGCATGATCGAGAACGTGGGCCGCTTCATGGATTGCAACTACGCCAACTTCAAGGACGATGCGAACTTCCTTGTCAACGTTTTGCACTGGGATATCCTCAGCATTCAAGAGCATCGACGCAACGGGGACGGGGAAAATTCATACCCGATGCCGGAAGTATTGTATGTACAACTTGACAATGCGAGCACCGACAAGATCAAGTTGATGTCAAGGTAGCGTTTGCGCGAAGGCCATTTTTGCAAGAACCTTTCAAAAATATTTCATTTGATGAATAGGTCGCCCTGACCACTTTAAACATATTGGGCACTTCAAAATTTAAATTGGCCATGTGATGGAAAAGTTATGGTCGCTACCGCAAGATCTTCTCCCATACTTAACCCCTAACCCGGTACTAATTTATCGGTCAAATATGAATCCTTTCACGAATATGCGGCATACAACCGGATGCGACTAAAATTGCATTCGCATGATGGTGCATGTTGTTCATAACTACACCACGAATCATTTTAAGCTATTATGAGCAAGTTTATCTACTATATATACCAAAATATTTTCAATATACCCCACGATTTTTCGCTCTTTCAGACCTCGTCGTTTTACAAATACACCTCTCGTGACTTAAATGTCCACTTATGGATCACCGGATTAGCATGAGACCATCGGCCTTGCCCATGCGAAGATATGCCTCACTCACTTCTTGAGCAAAAAGTGTCTATATCTCCTTGTATATAGCTTTTCCCACTGAAAAAACACCAAAAAAACAAACAAAAATGTTTTGTTCCAAATATTTTCCCATACTTAAGAAATGTTTTCCCATACTTAAGCCGGGGTTCGTATGTGTTATCATGGATTTGCTTATGATTGGCACACTATCCCACGTTGATCGACGGTGAAGTGATGCGGTGTATCCACGGCATGATATATGACCAGCTTGATATCGCATGTGCACGCTACTCTCGGATTCATGCGCATTCGCAACTCGTTTTCATGTGTATGCTTAGTCATAAATGGCAAGTTTTCACGGGTTTCTATTAGTGAAAATGGCAGTGTGAGAGATATATAGCATATCGATATGCGTGCGACATGTAATGGAGTTTCGAAGTTGTGCGCACATGTGGATGCTGGTAGCTTGCCCAGTTGATTCTAGCCTCCTTTAGCAATGAAATGACCAATATGCTCGAGAACGGAGAAGCCGTTTGCTTCGATATCGAAGCGCATACCGGGGTAGGGGTTAACCATACTTAAGCACATACTTAAATCGCCCATCTCTCACGATCTAGATTCTGAAAAGTTTTTGCAGAAATGACCTTCGCGCAAACGCTACCTTGATGTTGGCATACGCAGCTTGGCTGGTTCACACGGACGTCTTTCGCAAGGTAAAACTCAACTTTTTGTTGGTGGGACATACGCACGAGAACATTGACCAGATGTTTTTACGTTTCTCCGTGCGTCTACGACGCAAGCAAGCTTGGACGCTCGACGAGATGATACACGTCGCACAAGAATGCTTTACGGATGGTGTAACGTGCGAGCACACCAAGAAGATCTTTGACTTCAGCTCTCGGTTTGATGGTCACGTCTTCGATTGCCACAGTACTTTAACACAGCAGGCTTTCAAGTTCAAGAAGGACGAGCACGGCGAAGTGGGCATGCAGTACAAACAGTATTCCATTTCACCCAAATGGTTACCCGAGACTCCATTGGCAAGGCTTGCTTCTACACCCCCTGTCGCGGGGCCTGAATACATCAAGCCGATTCCTTTTACCGTAGAAGGCATCGAAAAGCTTGAGCATACATTACAGGCGTTGAAGGACATTTTGGGCTCAAAGCTCACGGACGTGCACAAAAAGTTTTGGCGCGAGGATATCATCGAGAAACAGCGCCACCTAACTGCTGGTGGAGAATGTTGTCGCGAACTTATGCACGACGTGCCCTTACGAAGCACGACTATCTAGTCATACTACCATATAGTCTTATTTATTGTCACTCTCCCTATAACACCAGCTCAGTACTATATACATCGTCTTATGTCATTGTGCAGTCAACCTCTTACTGTAACCACACAAAAGTTCAAAAAATTTTGATAACCACATTTAACTTCCTATGCAAGCTCTTTTTCTCAACATGTAAAAGACTGCAGAATACAGTTATGACGCCAGTGTTTAAGCACAAACCCACAAAATGCACAACTTCACAAGCAAAAGAATATCATAAGTCATAAATTGTTATATCATAACACTGCTGTTTTCGCGGTCTGAGCAAGAACTTCCTCTCTCGGAACTCACTGTTACGAAGGCAAAACAAAAATGAGCGTCTGCTCTAACTTGGCTACGCCGCCCTATCTATTACAGTCGCTATCTCCAAATAAGATGTAACACCCAGTCGTACTTCCGTACCCTGTCACTGTCGTAACTGCTCGCGCGTATTGTGTTGCGTGTGTCATATGTTCGTCACAGGGACTATTGTCCCAGGTGTCACAACTCGGCTAAGGTACACGACAAGCCGCGGTTTGTGACAGGTGTCGCGAACTTATGCACGACGTGTCCTTACGAAGCACGACTATCTAGTCATACTACCATATAGTCTTATTTATTGTCAGTCTCCCTATAGCACCGGCTCAGTACTATATACATCGTCTTATGTCACTGTGCAGTCAACCTCTTACTGTAACCACACAAAAGTTCAAAAAATTTTGATAACCACATTTAACTTCCTATTCAAGCTCTTTTTCTCAACATCCCCCACCTGTAGCTGCCACTGGTAGCACCGACATTAGATAAGAGCTTGTTCAGCATCTTTTGTTGTAGCACCATCCAGTGCGAACTTGCCCATGCTGAAAGTAAACATACCCACTCCAGTAGCTTCTCCTCCTCGTAGCATCCTTGCTCGCGTCAAAGGGTTTCGAAGCACCATCACCCACATGCATCTTCTACCTATGGGTCCATGCTCCAAATGTCCAATTACATGCAAGCGCCCAACATGACACGGTTTGCGAAAGTACTGCGCCCTAAGCATGCGATTTTTGCCTACATGACCATAAATAGTGGCTGAGTGGCACTCATGAAGTAGGATGTGTCGAAGTTGTGTGATCTCACCGTCATCTGCAGGAACTTTTTTGGCAGAAGGTGGAATGTAAAGCTGTCTGCCAAAAATGGTCTTGCGATAGATCACGCAATCCCTGAATGAGCTCGAAATTGCTGACTGACTGTGATGATGTCGATGATGCCAACTTAGATAATATAGTCTGTGCAAATGTGTCGCGATCATACTGAGATATAGTAATGTCGTGGAGTTGATGACCTGATGATGCAGATATAAGAGCAATGAATGTAGAATTTGTAGACGGAATGTATGTTGAATGTGCCTCGCCGACGTCTATATATTGCAGACAATCAGTGAGTTCAAAGAGTGTAGAGATACGGGTAAGTGCATCTGCAACCTTATTCTTCTCGCCAGAAATGTGCTCTATTCGAAAGTTGTACTCGGAGAGCTCATCCAACCACCTCGCCTGTTTGGGGCTTAGTGTGGATTTGGACTGGAAATAAACCAGTGGATGATGATCTGAGCGAACAATAGTCTCTGGAGCTCCCAGCAAGATGTGGCGAAAGAACCGGAAGTCCTCCACAATGGCAAATAGCTCGATCTCGGGAATAGGCCAGCGTCTCTGTGTATCAGAAAGAGTGACGCTGTGATAGCCACATGGCTTCATACCGTTTCCTTGATCCTGCAATACTACTTGACCAACGTGTGTGCCTGATCCATCGACCTCCATAATAGATGGCAGTTTCTGATCTGGAAGCTGTAGTACTGGAGCATGGCAGATGGCACTTTTGAGATTATCAAATGCCTGCTGCTGCTCAGATTCCCAGACAAACTCTGCATTATCCTTAAGGAGACGATTGAGCGGCTCGGCAATCTTGGAGAACTTTGGTATAAATCTCCTAAACTGGCCGACCATGCCCAAGAATGACCGAAGAGATGACTTGCCATCTTTAGCCATACGGCGTAGAGGCTGCTTACCAACGGTTGGACCATAGGACACCGGAGGCTGGATAGCCATGACTGCACGGATTCTGTCTTCGATGATTGAAAGGCCTGCCTCTGAGATGTGGTGTCCGATAAAATCGATGGATCTGACGAACAACTCAACCTTAGAAGGCCTGATGTAGAACTGATGATCTCTGCAGCGCTGTAAGAACTGTCGAACATGCTTCACGTGGCTGTCAAAATCTGGACTGTACACTATGGTGTCATCCATGAAAATGACCAAGAACTGATCGATGAAGTCAAAGAATGCTCGATTTCCAACACGTAGAGCGGTCGCAGGAGCGTTAGTTAACCCGAAGGGCATCACTGTCCACTCGTATGAACCATATCTAGTACGTATTGTTGTCTTATGGATGTCATCTGGATGGATGGGTATCTGATGGAAAAAATTGGTTGAAATCAAACCTGCTGAACCATCGTGCCCCCTTAAGTTGTTCAAGAAGGGTATCATGAGGTGGCAATGGATATGTGTCCTTAATGGTGATGTTATTAAGAGCTCGATAATCACAGCACATCCTCCACTTCCCCCCTGGCTTAGGAGCGAAAATGATTGGGCACCCATATGGTGATGATGATGGACGAAGGATACCCAGCTCGACATATTTGATGATCTGTCGTTTGAGCTCCTCCATCATAGGCACTGGAATAGTACGAACTGGCTGTGATGGTGGCTTATGCCCAGGTTCAATGTTGATGCGATGATATCCACCTTCAAACCGTTCTGGCCTATGGCCAGCTGGAAGATCCTCCTGGAAAATATCTGAAAAGTCTTCTCTGATTAGATCACGTGCTGCTGTGACCTCTGGGTCTTCCATGGTAGTGTCTGAGTCTGCTGCTGCCATGACCAACTCACCATCGACCTCTGAGAGAAAAAAGAGATAAGCTACGGCTTCTTCAGCCGACCCACTGGATCGTATACGTCGTAGGTGCTTCCTCATAGTGGTGGCACTGACCAATTCCATTTCAGGAAGGTCATCTGAATCTGGAGTCTGTTCAACTCTGGACAGAACTGTACGAACACTGGAACCTGATGAGTGTTTCCTGGTGATCGTCATATTCTTGGACTGGAAGTCAATGTGTGGGTTCCTTCTTTCCAACCAATTCTGTCCCAGGATGACTGTGAAGGGTTTCATGTCAATAATATAGAAATCTTCTGTATCCTTATACTTACCCAGCGTGAATGTAGCATTGGGAAGATAGGATGTACAGGATAATTGGCTTCCTCCAGCCAATCCCACTGAGAATGATGATGAGTCTGTTGGTGATATACCAAGCTGAGAAGCGAACTGTCTGTCGATAAATGACGATGTAGCTCCTGAATCTACCAAAATGTGAGTACTCTGTCCATATATTTTCCCTTTGTACAACAACAACTTCTTCTGTGATTTCAGCTGTGCTGTCTGTGACTGCATCTGTGCGATGTGTTCTGAGGGAGTATCCATCTGCTGGAACTGAAGTGTCAGACTGGAAAGGACTTCTTCTGAGATACTCTCAACCCGACCACTTGCTTCAGTGGCTTTTTCAGGCTGATTTATCCCCGGGGTGCCCTCATCACTGGTACCTGCCCGGTACCCGGAGAGTTTCCATGAGGAGCTGGAGTTGATGCTGGAGCTGGAGCTGCAATTGTTGCATTGATGCTCTGCTGATTCTGGAGCTCCTTAACCAGGGTGTTGACTCTTTTTACAAGTTTGTTAGACTCATTTTTACCACCCTGATTATTCTGCTGCTGTTGTCCTCTGTTCTGATTATACTGACGTCCAGGATTGGGAGCTGGAGGCTTGCCTTGTATGGCATTTCCATCTGTTGTGGTGGTAGCGAAGCAATCCTTTTTGATGTGGTTAGTACGACCACAACTGACAAGGCTGGGGAGGATATGCAGTTGTTCCTTTTCCTTTTCCTTTCCCCTTGCCTTTTCCTTTTGCCTTTTCCTTTATTCCTCTGGAAATTCTGGTTGGCATTCTGATTCTGGTTGCCTCGATTCTGGTTGGCTCTGTCATATGGCTTATTGCCACGACCCTTGTCCTTATCTTTCCTGACTGGGCCTCCTGACTGTTCCTTCTGTCCCCTATAGTGAAGGGTCTCTGCCTGCTTCGAATGAACTAAATAATTCAAATCGAGCAGAACCTGTGTGGTCTGTGCCCACGACAGGTTATTCCTTTCATCCTCTGTCAGAAATCTGATGAAACTGTTTCCGAAGGTCTGACTCCATGTTACTGACGAATCTGTCCTTGATCAAGACATCATCCAAATCAACTGATGCTAGAGAAGCCAGTGATGTGAATGTGCGTAAGTAATCTGCAAAAGTCTGGTTACCCTGCTGCAGTGCCATTAGATGCTTTTTGGCAACTGACCGCTTGTGGGGATTTCCGAGCTGCCTGAGGAATGTATTCCTGACATCTTCATATGCGGCATCTGGTGTTTTAGCCACGACATGAAAGTAGTGTCTGTCATTATTCTGTATGAACGTGAGGAAGACTGTGATGAGGTCCTTATCTGGTGCACCTGGATATGTAAACTGAAAATAGCTGTCTACTGTCTCTATCCAAACCTCCGCATCCTGTCCGACTTTGTACTCCTTCGGTGGATTCATTTTCACCTTAGGGACAATTGCGGCTGGAATTAATGTTGTGGTGGCTTGACCATCATCTGGATCTGTAAATGCAGGCGGGGGGTTATCCTCCGTGTAATCCTCATCTGGTTCCTTAGGCTCAGTCTCTGGATCTCTGTACCGACTCATGTATGTTTTCATTCTGCTGATGGCATCGAAATATCCTATCTGATCATACCGGGTCTGAGTGTCAGCATAACCCTTTAACCATACCGCGACTGCCCGCTTGGTGGTCGCCAACACTCGCCAGCCACGGCCGCGGCTTTCTGCATTCCCATTGAGCAGGAGGACGCGGAGGGCCTGCACGCACTGGCGCTCGTGCAGGTCTTCCAGGACGCGGCAGACATCGGGCCGGAGGCCTTCTCGCATGCGGCGTTGGCGTATAGTCCGCCCGCGGTGCTCTCCACGGATGGCGTCGGTGGGATCGACGTGGCGGCCTACGGGTTCTCCGTGCCGCCTCCGCCTTCTGGCGGGACCGACGACGAGGACATCTTGCGGCGGCTTGATGCCCTCACCTCTGAGGTTCAGGCCGCCCATGCAAGAAAAGGTACATTTCACTCACGCGTCCTTTGTTCTTGGGAGTGAGGTGGAGGAGCATGCATCGGCTCTGGTGTGTGGCCCTACCGCTGCGGCGGGGATCACGCCGGAGGGGCAGGTTCCGGCAGGTGGTGCGGCGGCATGCATGTGGTGAAACCGCGTCCGATCAACACGAAACAACTCTGAGATGCAGCACTGTCTTGAATACAGACACCGATGGGTGTGCAGTTTTGGTTACTTTGAGTATACGAGTTATTGAATGGTTGAACTCCATTCACGGTGTTTATTCCATCATCATCAAACATGACAATCGTTGAAGCCGTAATCGTATTGGCGGTGTTATTAACAAATGTAAATACATCGCCGGTGAATCTCAATGGATTTGCTGGAAGGGCGGTATTAGCGTACGCTTTCGTGATGAGTGTCAACGGTACGCTTGATAGTGTGAGTGAGTTGGTTGAACTTGGATAAGCGTAATTCAACGAGTTACTTAGAATAACAGACGCAGAATTTAATTCATCCAATTCCGCAATTGAACCGGTATTGCCGACAGCCAATACTTGAGATAAACTCGGAATACCGCCGCCACTGGAAACAGGACCATATCGCACCTCATTGGATGCTGTGTCATAATGCAACATTTGTGACTCGCTTGCTGGATCGGGACTGGCCCTGATAGGTCTGATATAAAAACTACTTGCGACACCGGCATTTAATTCTACCCCGCTCGCGTTCAAAACGATTGTGTTATCGGTGTTAACCGCACTCTGAGCAGAGTTTTGTCCTGCGAGAGCACCTATGTTGATTGCATTTTCACCGCAAGCAAATTCCCCCGAGAAATATCCAATATTCACTGCATTATCTTTGCAGTTAACCTGACCGCTATCGTCACCGATTGCCACAACATAGGATCCGCAGTTATTGTTACCTGCACCAGAACCAATAGCAATCGTATCATTACTGGTTGTATTATTGATGGCCAATGCATTCCTACCTACTATAGCGATAGAACGGTCTCCAATGTGGTCGGCGTCTGTATACCCTTGAGTCTGCTCTCCTATCGATACTTTACCTAGACCACCAGAGCCTGATTCAATTCTAAGATTATTCCCACTATGTTTTTCTTGATTGACAATCATGGTACCTGTACCTGTGTATGAAACATCGGCGACACTGGTCGTGCTACCTTGATCAGTGACCGATTGTAAATTCTGATTTACACCAGAAGGTGAGTTTGTCAAAAGGCTTCCATCACCGCGATACTTGCCTTCAGTTAATATTAAATCACCGGTATCAAGAACTACTGGGCCATTGGATACCAACAGTCCACTGCCGAGAGGCTCTATATTGATTGTTGTCTGCAAGCATGTTATCTCGTTGATGCATGTTATATTTTATGCCGTATTCCGATAAGATGTTGAAATCACATACCAATTTCCTTCCTGTTCTTCTGTTCCCTAGTTGCAAATCATGCAAATAACGGCGCGAGCCGGCATGGCATTTCCCTGAAAATCCAAAGCTGCCTGTCGCAGTCGAAAACTTTGAAAATAGGGAATATTCCTTTTCAAATTTTATAGATTCCTTAAAGAGAAATGAGGTCTTATGGAGCCCTACTATCCCACAGTCCTTGTGTGAGGACCAGTTTTGAATCTGGGTCTTTGAACTAGTCGCTCGTCGCGATTAATCGTGGACACCCCAAATTGCGACTATCGTTTTGAGCAGTATAACATCAGTACGAGCACGGAAACTATCATAACTTCTACGTTGGTAGACTATTTGACATGTATGAAGTATTCATGTCCATATTTGAGACTTAGGCAAGGTCTCTCAAATATGCGAAGGCCGTCAAACACGATATATCGAGCAAGAAACGTACTGGAAAGTGCAGGGGTGGCCTACTGGTAGAAGATAAAAGTATGCCCTATGAAGATTGCTCTAAAGGCCTCAAATTAAGTCATACTAAATTTTCCCCATTGGTATACTGTACGACATGATAAGTCTTCGCCCACTCGTAATCGGACGCCAATAGTGGTGCCAAGCTCATGGCGCATGATCACAAGTGCCCCCAGGAATGGGTTCAGCCGTATTTCCGTAAGTATGGGGGATGTGGATCACATATATTGAGGTATGCACACACGGTGTAAGTGATAAAAGGGTGCCATGGCATCCGCATGATTCCATTGTATAAGGTGGGCGAAGAATCGTAGCAAAAGGATGTTTAGAACTCGAGTTATCGCCGGAAACGTGAAAACCACGTACCTGGAAAACAGTATCAGTACCAGCAGTATAGCGATTCGTCATTTAGGTTAGTCGCGATTAAAGTTCAAATCGGCCTGTCAGAGCGTCATACACAGGTTTTAGGCATCGCGATCGGGATCGATTTTTTCGAGGACTCTTTCCGTATATATGGTAGTCTCATCACGGCACGTTTCTCAAAAATCAAAACCACAATGACACGGCAACAGCTCCCCGCCCCGGAGCGTGAAGATGATACGAAATTTTATGGTGGCTGGTAAGGGTTGCTAGAAACAACTGGACGGCAGTGGGAAACCGCTTACCGACGGGATACAAACGGATCACTAAACTCGGATAATATACAATATATAGCTGAGTGACACAAGCTGACCACCGAACATGACATACCGGAATGGCACTAGACTGTACGAACTAGTTGTAGTGCCAATTCCCGCAAGGGTCCTGGATAATAACCCTTTCCCCAATATTTCCCGATAATCATATATCCCTTTGGCAACATTGTTATAATAAAATTTCGAGGGACGGTATAAACTGTTCAGTTTGCGTTTTAAAATTAAAATTTAAATGTTCTATTCTAGGATCGTCACTTTGCTATTCCGAAATAATAATTTTTCGATAGTTGAACTCGTACATACACAAGCTTCATGGCTAGATATCAAGATATGAAGAAAAATGAATGCCATAATATACCAAAATAATGATATACCAAAATAATACACGAGAAATATGATCCTGCATATATATATTATCCTTCCGAGAAGATGACTGCGGGCAGAAGCGGCATTTAAGTGACATCCATACGCAACGACACTAAGACCGTGTCACTTCTTAGAGTAAGAGAGTCGACTGCGTGATAAGCAGAAGTACAGACTTCTCTAACGTAAGTCGTATGTGCTGTCTCCACCTTCGTTCTCCTTCGCTTGGTACGTTCTACTGTACGTTCTTCACCGACGCGACGGACGTGAGGTGAGGATGAGGTGTGACTGTCGGCGCGTGAGCACGACGGTTGTCAAATAAGACTGTCTGTCATATATGATATGACAAAATGTAAAATGATGTATTTTTTTAAAATATAATAACACGACAGTCGTGGTGTCAGGAACAAAAAAAGCCTTATCAGTTTTGTACCGCCTCATTTCTTGCGGTAAAATCCCTGAATGGCGTCGCCTTCTACCCTGGCCTGCGGGCCAAGTCCCTGAATTCCTTGGCCCTGTGGGCCAAAATCCCTGAATTTCTACTTTGCCCCTCCGGGCCAAAAGCCCCATAATATCAGGGATTTCGGGCCCTTCGGGCCCGAATCACTGATTTCCCTCCGCGAATCCCTGATTTTCCCGGCGCGAGCCAAGCTCGCGCCCGCCAGCAGAATTTGCAGCTAGGCGGGTAGCACCACCAGACGCAGGCAAGGCAGGCGCGGAGAGTCGGGCAAGGGCGGACTCGTCACGGAAAATCTTACCAAGTCGCAGGGTGAGGGAGGCGAAGGTGAAGTTGTGGCTGGTGCTGAGCTCGCGTAGCACCACCAGATATAATGGTGTAACGTAGGGGGACTTGGCCGCGGACGATCGGAGGACGGTGTACACGTCCTCCACCAGGCTGCGGTCGGAGTAGTCAGGGTACAGCCGGCGATGCTTGTCCGCGAGGGTGCGCACGGCAGCCAGTTGGGAGGCGGGCTCGATGGTCTCGTCAATCACAGCCGAGCGAAGGCGGACCCAGAAACGATGGGTGTCGGGGTCGCCAATGCCCTCCACCTGGTAGCGAAGGCGCTGTAAAGCGCAGCGCCCGTCGTGCGGGAAAATCTCGGCGGACTCCTCGTAGAGGGAGAGCGCCATGCCGCGGAGAACAGTGGGGAGCACGGTAAAAATAAGCTCGTTGATGGTGTAGTGGTAGGACTCGTACTCGAAGTCCAGATCCAGAAGTTTGAAGACCTCGTCGCGGGAGATAGGACCGAAGACGTGGGACATGTTCGCCAGCAGGACGGCAAAGTCAGTCTCGGAATCAGGTCCATCCAAAGAGAGGCCCACGTTCGACTTGAATCCATGCGAACGAAGAAGCTTGGCCAGTTCCTCCCCATAAGCGAAGGCGTAGTCCAACTTCTCAGTGAACTCAGTACGCTGGGAGGCTCGCACAGGCGTGGATGTCCATACATCGCTGTTCTGATGGAACTCGACAGCGGTTGGTGAACGTGACACCGGCGTAGGGCGGGTGACAAGTGTGGACATGGGCACCACCGGCTCGCCAGACGAATCCCCAGATGGACTGGAGGCACTGGGGGTAGGGGAAGCCCCGCCCGTGGGTCGGGCAGCGCGAAGGCGACTGCCAAGCGAAATGCGCTCCGCGGACATTGCTGGAAGTACGTAACGTGAAATGCTGAAAAGGTTGGCGCGGTAAAGGTGGATGCGGTCGAGGACAAGGTGCTCGAATAATCTCCCGGTGTCAAGGGGCACGCGGGGTGAAGATGGCGGCAAAGAGGACGAAGGTGCTCAGCCGAATTTGGTGAAAAACGGGATAGTTATCGCACAAGGTACGGGATCAAAGAATTCGAAAGCGTGAGCAAACTCGCCAGTGGTGAGGCCCAACACCTAACAGAGACGGTGAAATAAACGGTGGATATAACCGACGACGGTGGGATATATGCGTGTTTTTACAGTCTCCACAAACTCTGTGAAGCTGGGACGAGATGCTCGGGTGATTCGCAGTCTAAGATACATGAAAATAAAATACAGGAGTTTTATTTTCCCCACCACTGATGACAGGCGGAGCTGACTTGGCACCTGAGGTCGAGGGGTGACAGAAGACCAGTGGCTCCCTCCCCCGTGGGGGAGTCTGTGGTCCTGTGGACCCTTCTCCCTTCCCTCCCTTCTTTTTTTTCTCCCCTCTTTCTTTTTCTCTCCCCCCCTTCTTTTTCTCCCCTCTTTTTTTCTCCTTCTTCCCCTTCTTTTTTCTCTCTCCTCCCCTTTCGCTCCCTTCTTTCCCCTTTCTTCTCCTCTTTTTCTCCCCTTTTTTTTCTCTCCCTTTTTTTCTCCCTCTTTTTCTCCCCTTCTTTCTCCTCTCTTTTTCTCCCCTCTCTGTCCCCCCTCCCTTCTTTCTCCTTCTTTTTTTTCTCCCTCTCTTCTCCCCCCTTTCCTTTTCTCCCTTTTTTCTTTTTCCCTTTTTTTTCTCCCCTTTTTCTCCCCTTCTCCCCTTCTCCCCTCCGAAATTTTCTCCCTTTTACCAGTATTTTATGCCATTTGGTGCTGTAGAGGGAGAAGTTTGTGGTTGCTGGTAAATACAACTTTTATGCCATTCCTGGTATAAATCGGGTATAAATTGCATAAGATGGTGGCATAAGATGGCATAAGCGATGACATGGTGGCATAAGCGGGGATATGACAGATCTGGACGCTCATATTTTTCCCCAATGCTGGATTTCCTCTGAAACCCGAATTTTTTTAACGTATTGCCTCGTCGAGATGCAATAAAATAAGCGCAGCTTGACTTTTGCACAAGAGATTTCAAAAATAAAGTTCGCATGTTGATACTCTGTACGCTACTGCAGGGCTTCGCTGCAGCAAAAGTATTTGCGCAACATGCTCTCTCGCGATAAACTTTTGCTCCCGCGAAAGGATCAGGTATGGTTCCGGCGCTGTCGGACATCTGATTCACCGTAACGCTGCCACGCTCACCGTTGCGGCTGTGCGCCTGCAGATCCTTCGCGGCTCAGCAGATTGATATCGCGACTTTGCAATGTTTCTTGGCCAGCGTCATACAAGGCTGTGGTCCACGAATCTTCGTTCTCGGCTTGGGATCACACCCAACGGTCTGGTCAACTGCGATTATTGCTGGAAAATATTCTCTTGACGGTATCGTAGTTTGCAATTTTGTATTGCAGAACAGTGTTGTTATCCCACCTGCACTATGCTTAAAGAGGCCGCAGTCCGTGGAACTGAGTTCTCGGCTTGGGATCAAACCCAACGGTCTGACTAACGGGGCGTCTGTGGCGCAGGGCATTCTTTGCGGGCTGCGGTTTTTCAGTTGGATTTTGTTAAGATACGTTCTCCGCAGCCATCGACCATACCAGACCCTCTAGTGCACAGCATACAATAGCACTAATAGCACAGCATACAACAGCGTTACCATAATAATAGCCGGCGCGGTTTTTTCGTGAGCAGCATACTACGCTGCATAGCACTACTGCACCGCACTACACTGCGCAGCGGCCAAGCGGATGAGGGGTTGCAGCCTCAGTGGGACAAGTCCTCTGAGTTCAGGTTCAACTCCTGACAACCCCGTCTCGGGCGCACATCTCTGTCTGGGCACTGCCCAGCGGAGGTGTGCGCCCGAGACTCGGCAGCATTGCTGAATAAATAGCATGACAATATGTCAGTGCATGGCACCGCACAGCAATCGGAAACCAGCACAGCATAGCACAGCACAGCATTCGGAAAGCATGGCACGGCATAGCACTGGCATAGCAGAGCATACCATACCATGGCATAGCATAGCATCGCATCCACACGCATAGCATGGCGCAACATAGCACAACATACCGTACCATAGCACAGCATACCATAGTACAGCATACCATAGCACAGGCATAGCAGAGCATATCACAACATGGCATTGCATAGAAGGGCGTAGCAGGGTATAGCAGAGCATGGTGCAGCATAGCACACTCAGCCCCGCTCCGGCATTCCCAGCCTCCAGAACAACACACGCCCACACCCAGCCTCCAGCACAGCACGCTCCGGCACACCTAGCCCTGAGCATAAAACACCCCACCACACCGCCAGCCTCCCGCACAACACGCTCCTGCACACTCAGACTCCAACACAGCACACGCCGGCCCTGAGCACAGCACACGCCGGCTCGCCCAACCACGAGCACAGCACACACCGGCATACCCAGCCTTGAGCACCGCACGGTTCGGCACACTCAGCCTCTAGCACAGCACGCTCCGGCACACCCTGCCTCGATCACAACAAACCCAGCCTGCA
>LGRX02003244.1:0-17025 GCA_001247695.2 Cymbomonas tetramitiformis
ATATATGGCGCTGGGGAGCTGGGCGGGGCTGATGACATATTATGGCGCTGGTGTGCTGGGCGGGCTTGCTGTGGTGTTGATGCCGGCAGGGAAGTACTACGGGGATGCGGAAAAAACGCTGCGCTTGCTATTTGATGAGGCAGCCAAGCATGCGCCGTCCGTGGTGTTCTTTGATGAGATGGATGGCCTCGTACCCGTTCGTGGCACCGGGGGGGGCGCCGGCGACCAGATCTATGCGTCTGTGGTGTCCACCTTGCTGGCTCTTCTGGACGGGCTCACTCCTCGTGGCCAGGTCGGTCTAGGGCCTTCTTCTCTGGGCCTTCCTTTTGCACGCTAAGGCCAGGAGACTGGCGTGCTGGAAGGGACCAATCACAGTGGTTCATAGCTCGCCTTTTGCTGATAGGCATTGCCACCGAGACGTGTATGTTTACCGAGGCTAATCGCTCTCTCGCCAGTCCCATCGCGTCATCTGACCATGAAGTGACAGACTGTCTCAATGGCCCAAACTCTTTCTCAATTCGCCAGTCAAGCATCCTCCCCCAAGGGCACATGCAGATGCACCTCGACGGTCAAGCGCCATAAAACGGCAACACATGCAGACACAGCTGGCTGTTGAAGGGCCCTCAAACGCAGATCGTCGCCACCTGAAGCCAAATAGGGCGCACCCCTCCCGTATACCAGCAGATGCTCGCACACTGAACACCGCCACACACCGAACACCGGTACTGGCATGCCTATCCTTGCATCCGAACATTGCGCAACCGCTGCTGGCATCGTGCGAGGAGCCGCCCTTGCTGTACGCAGGTGGTGGTGATTGGGGCAACCAACCGTCCCAACGACATCGATCCGGCGCTTCGCCGCCCAGGTATCAGCTGTCGCCCCTGGCGGACACTGCGATGCGTCTTGAGTTGATGTCCCTTGTCCATGAAACATACAGAGCGGAGTTTTTGGCTGCGGATGGGTTTGGGCCAATTCATGAGCCTGGGAAAAGCAAATTAACGAGCAAAGAAAGACCATACATACTATTTTTGAAAACTGTCGTCCCAAAGTGCATACTCGATACCAAAAGGTCGGAGGTCTCAGCTCAGCCGGCGTCGCTCGTTGTGCCATCGGTCACATTTCTCTCTATCACACCGTACCCTCCACGCGTCAGTATCTCACGCGGTGCCTTCCCCCCCGACTAGATATTTACACGGCGACATCCGAACATAGTCCTCAGCGGCTGAATTTTGACCACAGTGCGTCCGTCTATCATGATATGACTAACATGCCCGCACAACTCAGTGGCTGGTGAGCTGCATTTCCACCACAATCGTCTTGCATGTGCCAGCCGGACCTGGGCAAGGTGAGTGCCCTGGGTGCCTCGTATCCGGATGCGTGCCTCCCTGCTGCCGGGTTTAAATGTTGGGGAAGGATTTTGGACATGGCAACTGTAGCCGTGACTGGGGGAAAAGGGGAAAGGGGCTGGTGGTGCAGGGCGTTTCGATCGCGAACTGTACTTCGGAGTGCCTACCATGACCGAGCGCATGGAAATCCTTGCCCTCCACACACGTTCATGGACCCCAACTCCTTCCCCAGGCCTCCTGGGAGCTGTGGCCAAGGCCACCCGGGTGCGCCCAGGCCTCGCTCCTGGACTCTTGGAGAGGGTTCTTCCAAGCCAGCCCTCTCAGCATCGTCGGACTTCCATTCCGTTCTTTCCTCTTGATCCTGGGTTCTGCTCCCATGCCTTACAAAAGACCCTTGGCACTGCCAGCCGCAGCCTTGATGCCTCAGGTTGTTGCATACTCGTGAAGGTATCCAGCAAACGGCATGGTGTGTCTAACGTCACATACCAAATTGTGTCTGTGACGCCTGTGCCATGGACAGTGCCGGATTCAGTTGAATAGTTCACTAAGACTTAATCATTTTGACAAGTGAAATACATAAATGGCATTTATATACTTCCTCCAAGTCATTCAAAGTTCACTTTGCATTTTCTCCAATATCGTCAACTCTGCAACTTCACGGCATTAGTCCGAATCTTCACCCAAAATCGTCTTTGGCACCTTTCATTGGTTGGATGTTGGCTCCCAGCTTTGCCCATCACGCGCCCTCGCATCCCTCGTCAACAAGCTATCTTAAAGATCCTATATGACCAGCATATATTGCAACTTTCGTGGATCTGGCTGCCGCAAGCTTTTGTTTTCAAATCTAAAATTCTCCATCGATTGCCTCTTTCAAAAATAGGCTATGTAAACATTATGAAAAACTAACGAGTGCCGCTCACCCTGATGATTTAAGTGCCGATGTAAATGCTCAAAACAAAAACTGAACTTCGAATCACTTGGAGGAAGTTTATACATGCAAAGTATATGTATGTGGATGCGAATATGACCTTGTGATGGACCTGGCATGTCCCCCACGCCCCCGGACTTTGCCAAGATAAGGTAGCTCCTATAGAGCAACCAGCTTTTCGAGCCTCGGCTGGATGTCATCACTTTTGATCCAACAGTCCCACTTCGTGTGCATTCCTCATCTGAATCTGAGGATTGCCGTTGGCTCGGGTGTTTGGTCTCCGCTCGAGACAACATCACAGACCAAAGCTGAGAGGCGCGGGCCTCAGTTCCGAGTCAGGTCAAGGCCTTTTTGGCTCATTTTCTGAGGGGAGCCGAGGGGAGCCGAGGGGAGCCGAGGGGAGCCGAGGGGGGCCGAGGGGAGCCGAGGGGAGCTGAGGGGAGCTGAGGGGAGCTGAGGAGAGCTGAGGGGAGCTGAGGGGAGCCGAGGGGAGCCGAGGGGAGCCGAGGGGGGCCGAGGGGAGCCGAGGGGAGCTGAGGGGAGCTGGGGCTGGGGATTGTTTGTCCCCGCAATAAACATAATTAGTCCTTGCAGTCTTAATTGACCATTATTGCCACGGTGACAAGAACACACATTAAACACACGCGAACACGGGTTCTTACACATCAGATAATACTCTACAACGAGTCCATTCTAGTCCCTTACATGGTGATATGTCAATTTTGACAGGCAAAGGGCCCTTTGGTGGGGTCATAACAACCCCCAAATCTAAGGGGTCTGTCTAGCCTCAGAGTCCCGGGCACCATCTCCCCACCACACAGTGCCTTGTCCGGCAAGCAACTACTGAGCTGCCCATCCATGCTAGAGCTAGCATCTGGGGTCCTCTGCAGCCGCCATGGACTCGGCTACCAACTTGGGGATGGCTAAGCGCAGCTCTTGGGTCGTCTCGTGGTGTTCATCCACCGCATGATAAACCCAATCCCCCTTGTACTTAACCACGGCCCGAGGCATCCTCTCTGCGAGCGCAAAAGTGGCAGCCCCCTACCAAAGGAGTGCCCGGAGTACAAACTAGGCTGCAAGCCTGCCACCTTGAGCTTCTCCCTCTGCCGGTGATCAAACACGGTATGGGTGAATGCCAGTTGCTGCCCATCAGCATCACGGTCGGAAAAGAATGGTGTGGCTTGGCCCCTCAAGGCGACTTGTTCAAAGCAAGCACCTTTTTGGGTGCAAGTCACGATAGAGAAGGCTGCATATCTCACCGTTTGAAAGAGCGCCTTGTGCCTCCTCTCAGAGAACTGGTTGGCCTTGGAGAAACCGCCTGTAGCCTCCAGTTGGTTCCCTCCGATGAACTTCACACCCCCTCCGAGCATGACTCCGGGCTGGGCAGAGCAGGCCTGCTTCTTGGCCGTGATGTTGGCCTTCCTGAAGCAACCTCCAAATGCCAGGAGGCGCCAACTCCAACAGGCCAAGGCATTCTCATTGGAGAGGCCGACTTCCCCTGCAGAGGGTACGCGCGAGCTCCTTCGGTCAATGCATAGCTTCTTGCACGTCGGTTCACCCTTCAGCCTCTTCAGTCCCGGGAGGGTGTTACGAAGCGTTTTCAGATCTTCAACCTCCGGCAGGGTGTAACCCACTTCAAGATGAATGTTCCTAAGCGCCGTCAAGTAGGCCTTAACCGTAGATTACTTCGTTATCCTGGCTAGGGATGCCGCCCAGAGGGTCACGAGGGTGTCGGATGCTAGAAGCTAGGGATACCGCCCAGAGCTCACGAGTGTGTCGGATGCTGGAAGCTAGGGATGCCAGAGTGGTCACACCCAGTGTGTCGGATGCTGAAGCTAGGATGCCGCCCAGAAGGGTCACGAGGGTGTCGGATGCTGGAAGCTAGGATGCCGCCTGGCAGAGGGTCACGAGTGTGTCGGATGCTGGAAGCTAGGGATGCCGCCCAGAGGGTCACGAGTGTGTCGGATGCTGGAAGCTAGGGATGCCGCCCAGAGCTCACGAGTGTCGGATGCTGAAGCTAGGATGCCGCCCAGAGCTCACGAAAGTGTCGGATGCTGGAAGCCAGGGATGCCGCCCAGAGCTCACGCAGTGTCGGATGCTGGAAGCTAGGATGCCGCCCAGAGGGTCACGAGTGTGTCGGATGCTGGAAGCTAGGATGCCGCCAGAGGGTCACGCAGGGTGTCGGATGCTGGAAGCTAGATGCCGCCCAGAGGGTCACGAGTGTGTCGGATGCTGGAAGCTAGGGATGCCGCCCAGAGCTCACGAGTGTGTCGGATGCTGGAAGCACCGGGCGCATATGCGCCCACACCGCAAAACGGCGTATTCGTTTACCTCTCGCATCGTAGGAGGAGGGAGTGTTGCGGGCCAGCACATCAAGGCCGAAGTAAGCCACCCCTTCGTCGAGCCACCGCTTTTCCGGATCTGCGAGGCCTCCCACACTCACTCCAGGGCAGCAAAGCACGGTGGTACTTGGTAGACCACTACCGGCCACCTAGCGGGTCCGTAAAACTTCCTGGTCCCCCCCCTCATAGTCCGCCCCCTCATAGTCCGGGGCTGACAACAGGTTGGCCTCGGCCTCATACCTTCCCACTGGGACAAGAATTGAGGACCTTGCCACAACCAACTTGTCGAAATTCGCCGTAGGCCAAACGGGAATGACAGCACAGGCCGAAGTGCCAGCATTCTGCCTGCGCTTGCACGCAGGGAAATGCTGCAGGATGCACCAAGTCACTTCCTGATCTGGCACATCAATTGCGGTGGTGCTGACTCTTGCACTGGGGTTGCATGCGTCTTTTGGTTGGGGGCCTGTAATATCCTGCAGGGGTACGGGGGCGGACCTCCAAGCGCTGTGCACTGCAGTAGCCCTCCAAGGCATACACAGGTGGCATGCTCCTCTGCCCTACACACATACCACGTGTGCACCTGCCTGTAGGGCTCTCCTTTGGGTGCAGGTGCTCTGTCAGAGCTCTCGTGGTGCCCTCCCGGAGAACATTGGTCTGGACCATCGGCTCAAAACGCGTCCAGGCTCTAATTTTGTCGTCACGTTGCCTTGCGGTATCGAACGGATCTGATTTTGTTATCACGTTGCCTTGCGGTATCGAACGGTGGGCATGCCATGGAGTCAGGTGAGCCCGCGTGAGCCTTAGTAAGCCACTGGTGCGGTTCACAAAAACCCCGCAGCTCCAAAACTTTGCCCGCTGCCATTGTGTCTGCGACATCCACCGGATCTTCTGCGGCCAGTGCGGAGGTAGCGGTCAGGATGCGCACCAATCAGAGCGGCCAGTGCGGAGGCAGCGGTCAGGATGCGCACCAATCAGACCAATCAGGAGTGGCCAGTGGCGGAGGCAGCGGCCAGGATGCGATCCTCAATCAGAGCTGCTGCGCGGAGGCAGCGCCAGGATGCGCACCAATCAGACCAATCAGAGCGGCCAGTGTGGAGGCAGCGGCCGGGATGCGCACTAATCAGAGCGGCCACCGCGGAGGCAGCGGCCAGGATGCGCACCAATCAGACCAATCAGAGCGCCAGGCGTGGGAGGCAGCGCCAGGATGCGCTATAATTCAATCAGACCAATCAGAGCGGCGCCAGTGTGGGAGGCAGCGGCCAGGATGCGCACCAATCAGACCAATCAGAGCGGCCACCGTGGAAAGGCGGCCAGGATGCGCACCAATCAGACCAATCAGAGCGGCCAGTGCGGAGGCAGCGTCAGGACGCGCACCATTCAGAGCGGCCAGCAGTGGAGGCAAATGGCCAGATGCGCACTAATCAGACCAATCAGGAGCGGCCAGTGCTGGAGGCAGCGGTCAGGACGCGCACCCAATCAGGAGCGGCCAGTGTGGAGGCAGCGGGCCAGGATGCGCACCTAATCAGACCAATCAGAGCGCCAGTGCGGGTGCAGTCCGGACGCGGCATCAATCAGAAGGGCCAGCAGCGGAGGGCAGCGGCCAGGATGCGACCCATCAGACCACCAGAGCCGCCAGTGCGGAGGCAGCGGTCCGGACGCACTGACCAGAGCGGCCACCAGGAGGCAGCGGCCAGGATGCGCAACAATCAGAGCGGCCAGTGCGGAGGCAGCGGTCCGGGACGCGCACCAATCAGAGCGGCCAGTGCAGAGGCAGCGGTCAGGATGCGCACCAATCAGACCAATCAGAGCGGCCAGTGCAGAGGCAGCGGTCAGGATGCGCACCAATCAGACCAATCAGAGCGGCCAGTGTGGAGGCAGCGGCCAGGATGCGCAGGGCATGCATCCCGAGGTTTGGCTGCAGCGGAGCTGGGACGGGTTGCATGGCAGGCACCACCCCGGCATGCTGGACGCAGACTGCCCATCTTGGGCCAGTGGCAGTGTGGCACGCAGCGGCCCTGCAGAGGTTGGCCGTGACCCCTCCTTCCCTCCCAGACTCCACCTTTGGTGCGACGCTCGGGCCTGCTCACCCCCTCAACTGCCTTTGTGCTCCCACCCCTCGGGCCTGTTCCTGAGATGTGTCAGTCATGTCGCTTGATGCCTGTGGTGCTTTCGACCTCATTCATACTCGCACCAGGTGCTTACGCGCTGAGCCTGACTCAGGTCCAAACAGGCGCCAAGCCTCGTCTCACCTGGCGCCACGTCTCGTCTCACCTGGCGCCACGTCTCGTCTCACCTGGCGCCACGTCTCGTCTCACCTGGCGCCACGTGCGGTGACAGCCCCAGGTGACAGAGGAAGCGGCGCAGCAGAAAGCCCCAGAGACGGCAGATGCGCCGAAGCCTGATGGGAGTGTGGCAGTCGAGACGGGCCCAGGTGCGCGCGCTGGCGCCCCCGCCCTAATTTCCCTGTGACACGTGGCAACCTTCCGCATGGAGCAAGGCACTGGGTAGATCGCCTCCTGGCTGTCGGGGATTTGATCTGACGGCCCCGGGGCTCGGAGCACATGAAGCGACGGAATCCACCACTGAGCGGCGTCGGAGGGGGCTGTGGACGGCGCCATCTTGCTGAGCCAGGTGGCGGGGCCAGCGTCTCGCAGCCAGCCAGCCACGTGCCTGCGATGCGCATCAAACCGCGTGATTGGTTTGCGGCGCTGGAGGCTGCCCCTGTACCATCCGGCCGTCGCTGCGCCTTCGCCACGATGACCACTTTACCCGGTGAGTGCCACGACATGAGCGACAGGCTGGAACACGGAGAGTTTCGCGGTCGCCACCACTTTGCGAATGCTCACCCTCCGCCTGAGTGCTGCGCCCTGAGGGTCCTAGGGCCTGCAGTCCTCCGCATCTCGCGAAATCCCCCCCCTCTCCGCAAGTCCTGCACCCAGTCCCTCAGCAAGCGCCTCACCAATTCACCCTAAACATGTCGCTGAGCTCTTCATTTACTGATATATAACTTCAATTCACTGACACATAAAATCCAATTCGCACCCCCTCGCGCGAGGTTGTCCCCCTTGAGCCCTGCGCTTGAAGCCCCCCACCCCCGCCCGCGTTCTGCCCACCTTTTCTCAAATCTCTCCCGTCAAGTCTGCCCCACCGTGTCTCTTGCGCGAGGGTGCACTCACGATCGTCCACGATGTGCTACTGATGAGCGCGTCTCCTGGACTTCGAGGTGAGCCCCTGCGGGGGGTGGTGCTCCACAGGGGAGGGTGCTGCGCTGCCCCGCCACCTGGGCTGGGCGCTGAGCCGCCCCCTCGCGCGGCTTGTGCGGGTGCTGGTTCACGCTCTCGGGCGCCGCAACGCTGGCACGGGGCTGCTCGCGGCACACGCCGAAGTGGAGCTAGAGCCCGATGCGCTCATCCTGGCGCTAAGCCGCACTGGTGCCATCACCCCTGGGGCGCTCGCAGTGTACCTCACTGTGCCACAGCACCCGGCACAAGAGGGTACCGGTGCAACAGGGCAGGCTGCCGGGGTCCAAGTCGCGGGTCGAGGAGGGGATCGGCCAATCGTCGATGCCGGGGCACTGGAAACAGACCGGCGCGGGCAGCCTGAGGTGGACACCAGTAGCGAGGCGCCTGAGATGGGCAGGTGGAGCGAGGCGCCCGCCACTGAACAGCGCGAGCATTGGGTGTGTGGCCCACCGTGTGTCACGCCACCACCTGTGTGTTTTCACGGCACCACGCAATTCGAGATGTTGTCATTTACGGCCCTCCGGCCCATCTCACATTGGTCGTAGCGGGCCTTGCTGGCGGCCAGAGCGGTCTATTACTATCATCATCCTCGGCATTCAGCCAATTGGGAATTTGCAAAACTCGGGACAGGGGCCCCGGTGCCGATGAGAACTGGTCACGGTGAAAAGAGCAAAGCACGTGTTGGCCAATTCTAGACCCTGGTGACCCACTTGCTTGAACTCATGCACGGGCACAGGCAAGGGCGAGTCGGAGTCCTCAGTGCTGTCTCATCCCCCCACCACTTTCCTCCACAGTGGCGAGAGGGAGATGCTCCTACGAGAAATCGGAGGCGAAGCATGGAAGGGGCATCGGACAGGTTTTGCTCAGCGGCAAGGACAACGTTGGGCAGGAGGCGCTGGCCTCGACACTCTTGCACGTGCTGCAGCTCACATCCAATGACCAAGTACACCCCCACCACTGTATTCTCAAAACCGGCCTTTCCATAGTTTGAGAATCAGTAGGGAGCAGTGAGAATCAGTAGGGAACTACTGCTCGAGAAAATATCCCTGACCACCCCCTGATTCTATCCCTTGCCCCGCAGGTCCACACCCTCAGCTACCCTCGCATCGCGCTTGCTTCTGAATCAGGCAGTGCCACGGTAAGGCCCGCCCGCTCCCCTGCCCCACGCACCATCCTCCTCCGGTTGCATCTGGCCCCACACGCTCTCTCGCGCTCAGCTCGCGCTCTGTGCTCACCTCTGTGGCAGCCGCAGGTGTATTGTGTGATGCTGCGTGACAAGGGCAAGTGCACCCTTGCTCTTTGCCTGTCCCGAAGGCGGGCTGAGGAGCTCGCGAACTGAGCTACCCGGAGCTGCAGCTCTTGGGGGCTGGGCGATCGATTAATGTGCCTGGGGCGTGCCATGGGGATGCCCAGGAGGGGTGTCTGCACCTCTTGCAGGAGATGAAATTGGGCTCGGAGCAATATCACGAAGGCCTCCAAGTCGTCTTCCTGCCGCGTGTCGAGGCGCGCTGCACAAACCCAGAGCCTGCGCCATAGGCTTGCCAATTGATTGCGAATCTGACGCACGCAGAGGTGGCCGCATGACCCCTTAAGCCTAAGCTTTTCACGTGGCATGCTCAGCATCATGGCCCCAGCCCCAGCACCGAGATCTCCATCCCAGGTCTGGTGGCAGGTCTCGGGGGGCCGAGCGGCGTGGCTGACGGGCGCGGGGGAGGTGCAGACGTGGGCTGTGGAGTGCGGCAGCGCCCGCGAGGACTCCGAGGAGCCTCCGGCCACAGACGGGGATGACAGCTGCGGGTGGGACCACTTCTGCGTGTGCTCGCTTCCCAACAGCGGCGGGACTCGCGCAGTCCCCCGCAGCAGCCCCTCCAACAGCGGCGGGGCTCGCGCAGTCCCCCGCAGCAGCCCCTCCAACAGCGGCGGGGCTCGCACAGTCCCCCGCAGCAGCCCCTCCAACAGCGGCGGGGCTCGCGCAGTCCCCCGCAGCAGCCCCTCCAACAGCGGCGGGGCTCGCGCAGTCCCCCGCAGCAGCCCCTCCAACAGCGGCGGGGCTCGCGCAGTCCCCCGCAGCAGCCCCTCCAACAGCGGCGGGGCTCGCGCAGTCCCCCGCAGCAGCCCCTCCAACAGCGGGTGGCCTGCGCAGTCCTCTCTCGCAGCAGCTCCCTTCCAACAGCGGCGGGCTCGCGCAGTCCCCTGCAGCAGCCCCTCCAACAGCGGCGGGGCTCGCGCAGTCCCCCGCAGCAGCCCCTCCAACAGCGGCGGGGCTCACGCAGTCCCCCGCAGCAGCCCCTCCAACAGCGGCGGGGCTCACGCAGTCCCCCGCAGCAGCCCCTCCAACAGCAGCGGGGCTCGCGCAGTCCCCCGCAGCAGCCCCTCCAACAGTGGCGGGGCTCGCGCAGTCCCCCGCAGCAGCCCCTCCAACAGCGGCGGGGCTCGCGCAGTCCCCCGCAGCAGCCCCTCTAACAGCAATCCTTGCACCGTAGACTGTCCCTGAAGTCTCATTCGGCATGGCACTGGAGTGGGCCTCGGAGTAGCGCATGCCGGCGGCTCCGGGGGCGAGGCCGAAAGGGCGTAAAGGTAAAGGGATCGTGGTGGCTGCTGGAGGGGTGTCAGGAGTGAGCCCCGCGGCAAGGTGGCCCCGCCGGGCGCAGAGGCCGCCGTGAGCCATGCCTGGAAGCAGTGCCTGCAGATGCTCCGCGCCCAGTTCTGCACAGCCCGGCTCCGACAGGCCCGCCCTCCCTCGGTTTCCTGCCCACTCAGATGACCGCCGCCACCATGACGCCCCAACATGCCTGCGTATCAATGTGTCAAACTGGCTGGACCTAAGCATAAGTATATACTGCTTGGCCGCCGAGGGAAAAGGCGGGCGCTCTGACGAGTGGAGATGGAGGGCTGGAGCCTGCAGCAGGCAGGCCGGAGACCGGGCGCGATGCTCGTGCTGGCAACCACGCATCTGAGCCGGGAGGCGCTCCCGGTGGAGCTTGTGGAGGCCTTCGAGGCGCGGACAGGAGCGGGAGGCGGCACAGTGCTGGATCTTCCAGCGGTTTCGCTGCAGGTGACCAGGCTCGTCCCGCCGGGCGCTGCAGCCACGGCCATGCCCGAGTGGCAGGTGTAGGCAAGCCTGTTCACGGGAAGGGCAAGGATCGGTAACGGTTATGAAATTTGCTATCGATTGCAAGTGATGGTTGGATGTTTGCAATCGATTATCTCCCTAATCGGTTCGATCGTATTGACTGCACCGTGGATAGGATTACTTTTCCATATATAACACATTGCATAGTCCATCATATGCGATTTTGCACTATCGATCGATCGTCGGTAGTGGGTGAGAAGCGCACCATCACCGATAGTATCGATTGTAACTATCGATACTATCGGAGTTTAGTGCAGTCAACACTGGTCCTTGGTGAGGGGTTCTTGCCGTGGAACTTCGAGGAAGGGCGTGTTCCCTTGAAGCAAGGAAGTTGAATAGCGCGTCTCGGAGCGCCGTCTTGAGGAAAAGCGGTTCTTGCACGATCACTCAGTGAGTGTCCATCAGCTCTGTGCTCGAGGGTTGTCAGGGAACACAATGCTTCAGTTGTCAGGGCCCCGCGCGGCTGTATGCCCGAGTGATGCGTGCTGCGAGGACGAAGCGCAGAGGGTTCTCGAAGGCCTGTTGCTTGACTGTGTGGTGACTGTGTGGTCCTGGGGCCCCTCTCGCGCGCTGCAGGCATGGAGGCTCGGGCTCGTGGCCTCCGTGGAAGATGCGCTCGGTACAGCTTGGAAGGAGCGACGGGGTTTTGTCGGCGCCATGGTGAGGCCCTCACATCATCCCTCTACCACCACCCCTCGCATACCCGGCGTGGAGGTACTCAAGATGTTCCTGCCGGCCCTCGCATACCCGGCGTGGAGGTACTCAAGATGTTCCCACTGCCCCTCGTATACCCGCGCGGCGTGCAAAATTTCAAGATGTTCCCGCTGCCCCTCGCATACCCGCGGCGTGGAGGTACTCAACATGTTCCCGCTGCCCCTCGCATACCCGGCGTGGAGGTACTCAACGCATCTCTACCACCCCTCTCTGCATACCAGGCAGGCCTTTCCTTCAACTGATTCCTCCCAACCTCCCTTTTGGCCCTCTCCCTTTGAAGCCCCCCTTCGATTGTCCCCCTCCGAACCTCCCCTTTGAGCCCCTACTTCAAAGCCCCCCAATTATCCCTTTTCAATCCCCTTTCATTCCCTACTTGAGCCCCCGCACGACCCGGCTCCTTCGAGGGCGACGTGCAGCCTGCACTTTCCAGCCCCTCTTCGAATCCTTCCGCACTCCTTACCAACACCCCCCCTTCGACCCCCCCCCTTCGACCAATTCCACTTGGGGGTCGCTTTTGACCCCCTCGATGACCAGAGCAAGGCGCCACTGCGGCTCTGTCGATGCACTGCCTACTGCACAGCGCTGCGGGTGCCGAGCGCCGGCGCATCATTCTTGGACAGCTTCATGCAGTTGCCACCCTGGTTCCTGGTCCCTAGTTCGCACTAACATCCACGTGGGAATGGGGGTCACCAGGAATCTCAGCATGATGACGAGGCTCAAGCGCCAGCGGAGGCGGACGAGAGGAGAGAGGGTGAAGGTGATGGCAGTGGCAGAGGGGACAGTGGTGGGAGCCGGCAGGATGCGGATGTCCGGCTGAAGGTGGCACAGGTTGAGGTGGAGGCGCTACGCCTGGAGGTGCGGGAGGCGCGGGAGGCAACCGCCCAGGCCGCAGGGAGGATGCAGGAGACCATCTACACGGCTGCAAAGGAACTGCGGCGCGACGACCAATTCGGAGGCGCCTTCCACACCCACTGCCGCCACCATGCGCATCTCTTCCCGGTACCAGTTCCCGGTGCCATGCGCATCTCTTCCCGGTACCAGTTCCCGGTGCCATGCGCATCTCTTCCCGGTACCAGTTCCCGGTGCCATGCGCATCTCTTCCCGGTACCAGTTCCCGGTGCCATGCGGAGTGAGGCGTGGAACCGTCTGGGAGTTGGGGCTGAGGGGGAGCAGCGCCATCCGCACCTCGTTATGGCCGCACCCGCCTGCCTGCCATGCGGCTATTATCATGCTGAGTGGGTGCTGTGAGAGTCAGGGGCAAGACCCCATCCGTGATCAGATAAGTCACCACTGTACACCGAGCCTCTGCCTGATGGCCGTTGGATTCGGATGCATTTGGATGATCACATCCTTGTCTGTGCTCTGCGGTAGTCTGCAGAGGACGGTGCTGCGGGGGCCGCCAGGGATCGATGCGTTCTCCTATGCTATGCACCGAGCGAGCCCCTAAGCCCCCCGCCCTCCCTATCCCACCGCGCATCTGTTGGCCGACGTCTCAGATGCACTTGATCGAGGCTGCGATGGATGGAGAATACGACACCTTGGCAGCACTGACCGCTGACATGCAGGCGGCCGCCACGGACCTTCGCAAGGCTTGCCGGTATATTGCCTCTGTCGCCGCCAGCCCTCGCGGCCCGTGTTGACGAATTGCATTGAAAAATTGCTCGATTGAGCTGAGCTGAGCTGAGCTGAGCTGAGCTGAGCTTAGTATATTTTAAACTCATTTACGCTTTTCAATTTTCAATATGGTTTATCTTAGCTCAGCTGTACCTTGTTAATGCCGGTACAAGGTACAGCTGACATTAACAAGGTACAGCTGAGCTAAGATAAACCATATTGAAAATGGAAAAGCGTAAATGAGTTTGAAATATACTAAGCTCGGCTCAGCCAAGCTCAACTCAGCTCAACTTAGCTCAGCTCAATCGAGAACCGTCAAATACTGTCATCGGACCTTCAATAGCAATCCGGTGGTTCACGTTTCTTCAATAGCAATCCGGCGGTCCGCGTTTTCTTCAATAGCAATCCGGCGGTCCACGTTTTCTTGGATGGGCCTCGTTGCGCACCTGCGCCTCACGTCCCTCCAGAGATGCTCCAGCCGGCTCCCTCCACAGCCTTGCGCCTGTCTTGTGCCTCTCTATCTTGAGGGGAAGGAAGTGGCAGCCCGGCCGCGGCACTTTGGGGCTCACAGTGCCGAGAGGTGCACGGAGCGCCCCGCAGTCAGGAGTGAGCAACTAAGGGCTCGGGAGGGGCGGCGGAGAAGCGTCAGGGCGCTTTTTGAGAGAAAGCAGCGCATGGTCTGGGAGGACGATCAGTGGGCGCTGGTGGACGCAGCAGCAGGCTCATCGTATGCAGCTGACATGTTAACGCTGTGGTGCCGCAGTGCCTGCGCATCCCAGCATGAGACACTGCAGGTCACCCGCTGCCCACGCGTTGCCCCATCCAGGGTCGCCCACCCTTCAGGGGTTCTCCCTCTCTGCGCTTTGCACTCTACAGCCCCCCCCCGACAGTGTTGCGTGGGTTTTTTAAAATTGACCACCGGCCTGCCCTCCCTTAGTCCCCCTCTCCAGTGCAGGTCAGAGCAGGTCAGAGCAGGTCAGAGCGGGTCAGAGCAGTCCACAGCAGGTAGGGCGGATCCTAGCCACCCACCTGCAAGTGCGTCATTAAGGGACAAGTGTGCATAATTGAGAAATTCATTTCGCAATTATGCTGGAAGTACGGGGGAGGAAATTTCTGGCCCTGAAGAATTGACTCGTCGCTGTGACGTCACGGAAGTGGAAGGGGTTGAGGGAGATGGAAAGACATCTCGACTGAGGACACATCACAGAGTGATGTGGAGCGACACTTGAAATGACGGGAAGTGCAAGGCATCGAACGGCCTGCACTCCATCACCTGAGTTTGTGAATGTGAAAGGTCTTTCGGAAAGCTTTGAAAGCTTTGCGAAATACAAACTTCATCATTCTGCGAGTAGTTTCGGGCTCCGAGTCTACCAACTAAAAAAGTTACCCAGGCCCGCCACTCCCTCGGGTAAAGGAACTTGCAGGTTAGCGTGAGCCCCTGCAGTTGGGCTGACTCTTCAGCAACCCAGCTGACTACCATCTCCCTCGAAGTATTTAAAAGTTAGGTGTGTCTTTTGGTGCTTTAAGACACCACCTGTTTCTACAGAAATCTCTCCTCCCCGGGAAGTACTTGAGAAGTGCGAGCACTGAGCCCCCGTCCTGCGCCTCACAGGCCGCAAGCACCGAGCCCCCCTCCTGCGCCTCACGGGCCGCAAGCACCGAGCCCTCCCGCCACAGGCCGCAGCACCGAGCCCTCCTGCGCCTCACAGGCCGCAAGCACTGAGCCCCCTCCCGCGCCTCACAGGCCGCAAGCACTGAGCCCCCCTCCCGCGCCTCACAGGCCGCAAGCACCGAAGCCCCCTCCCGCGCCTCACGGCCGCAGCACGAGCCCCCTCCCGCGCCTCACAGGCCGCAAGCACTGAACCCCCCCTCCTGCGCCTCACAGGCCGCAAGGAAGAAGGCAGACAAGGTGGAAGCCTCGTTGCAGCTCGCTGAGCAGGCGCTTCGGCTCCTCCTCCCATCCTTCTCGTCGCCACAGCCTGCGATGCAGCCACAGCCGGAGACAGTACACGCTGCAGGTGCCCCCAAAGATCCCCCTTCGACATTTCATGCCCTCGCCCGACTGCAGGCCGCCCCCTCAATATTGCCCCCCTTGACACGGGTTGTGGGGCGGCCCAGCAGACTGTGCTATGCCGGATCCGGTGGACGGTGAGGCCGGGGTAAGCGGAGATGCCGAGACGCGAGGAGCTGGCGCGATCCATGCTGCAGGGACACACCCCGGCGGGGCTGCCGAGCACCACATAGATGACCGCCAAGCAATCGTCAATAGTGACTCACCAGACGGCACAAGCGAGTGTGCTGCACTAGACGAGGCCGCAACTGAGGTGAGGCGCTGACTCTGCGAGCACTCGTCACTGTGCACAAAAGATGTGTGGCGTAACATGCGAGCACTGTCGCTGTGCACAAAAGATGCGTGGCGTAACATGCGAGCACTGTCGCTGTGCACAAAAGATGCGTGGCGTAACATGCGAGCACTGTTGCTGTGCACAAAAGATGCGTGGCGTAACATGCGAGCACTGTCGCTGTGCACAAAGATGCGTGGCGTAACATGTGAGCACTGTCGCTGTGCACAAAAGATGTGTGGCGAAAATGCGAGCACTGTCGCTGTGCACAAAAGATGCGTGGCGTAACATGCGAGCACTGTCGCTGTGCACAAAAGATGCGTGGCGTAACATGCGAGCACTGTTGCTGTGCACAAAAGGTGCGTAATAACATGCGAAGAGACTGTCGCTGTGCACAAAAGATGTGCGTATGCAACATGCGTAGCACTGTCGCTGTGCACAAAAGGTGCGTGGCGTAACATGCGAGCACTGTTGCTGTGCACAAAAGATGCGTGGCGTAACATGCGAGCACTGTCGCTGTGCACAAAAGGTGCGTGGCGTAACATGTGAGCACTGTTGCTGTGCACAAAAGATGTGTGGCGTAACATGCGAGCTCCTGCAGTCTCCTGTTTTCAGTTTGGAGAGCATCGCCATGTAGGCTCTTATGTTTCTGTCTGTCCCCAGCGGGCTTAGGCTCAGTCCCGGGCATGCTAGCGGATTGCGACGGGCTCAGGCTCAGTCCCGGGCATGCTGGCGGATTGCGACGGGCTCAGGCTCAGTCCCGGGCATGCTGGCGGATTGCAACGGGCGGGGAGTGTGCCAGGTTCCCAGCGCGGCGAATAGCAGCCGGGAAGCGAGTGCTCGAGGTGGTGGCGAAGCCAGCGGCGAACTTGAGGCAGGCGATGGACAGACACAGCTCAAGGAGCGGGCGCGGGCTGCCGAGGGCTCCGACAGGCCCGCAGGAGCTGCGAGTGACGCTGCTTACTGGGAGAGGGCTGCAGCTTCAACTGCCCACGAGCAGGTTCCCTGTGAGGGCGGTAGTGGGGGACTTGCGCGCGTTGCAAGCACACCGCTGGATGGACATGACGCCTCCCACGACGGTGCTGGCGCGCCCCTGGATGGGGGAAATGTGTGGCACGATGCTGCGGGCGTGGTTGGACCCAGACGAGCTCCACAGAGCGCACCGGAGTCGCATTGGACCCCCCCGCCAGGCAGCTGTGCTGAGCCGCCAGCGGAGCCCTCGGTGAGGCACCTGGGCCGTGATTCCGGTGCTGAGCTTGCCCGATGACGTGGTGCACATGCAACTTACCCGATGACCTGGTGCACATGCAACTTGCCCGATGACCTGGTGCACATGCAACTTGCCCGATGACGTGGTGCACATG
>LGRX02003246.1:0-15491 GCA_001247695.2 Cymbomonas tetramitiformis
CCGCGCCCTCCCCTTAGGGCCACCGAGAGTGAAGCGTCCGGGAGCGGACCGCTTTTCTTTTGGGGGGAGAGAGCGCGAGTGGCAGATGGCAGCCACCGCGAGCGCGCCAGGCGCACCGCCATGAGGCAGCAGCTCTCGCTGCGCTGTCTCGGGCTGCGTGACGCGCCGCTGCCCCGCCAGGCACACCAGACGGATGGTGCCTGGGGGTAGACACCAGGCGGCTGAGACCTGTATAATCATCCTGAGCAACAGTAGAAGATCTGTATAAAAACTTCACCGGTCCGACGTGGTCACCGTGGACGTGACCTTCCCTAAGGGGGAAGAGTTGTGCTAGGAGGCAAGCACAAGGGCCAGAGACGCAAGTAAAAGGGCTAAGAAAACGGCTAAGTACAAAAAGCAACTACAACTATAAAAGTACTCAGTACGGAGTACAGTAGGACCGATCTGAATTATGTTGTTGGTGTGAGGTGCCTAGATCGCTGTACGGAGTACTTAGTACAGTTGGGTTCCGAGTTCAGTTTCATGATGCTTAAGAACTCTATGGCAGCCAGCTTCGGGGATGAGAACTGAACTGAATGAAAAGTAACATAATAAGTGTACGAAACCGTAACCGCTGTATATGTGTATTGAAAGCATACATTGAAAGCATACTTGAAGTGAATATCGAAACCGTATTCCGGATAGTTGACCGCCGTAGTATCGAAATCATACCTCGTGCGGTCGTTTAATAGTTAGTAATAGTTAAGCCCGAAAGTGTAAAGAAGTGAAGAAGCTGGAGTGTAGCCTCCTACACCCACGGTGGACGAGGAGCATAAGAAGTGCTGAAGGTTTTGGCACGCGATGTTGAGAAAGCCTTAGACAATGCCGCGAAGGGACCCCTAGGGAAGGGACAAGCCAAGCGAAAGCGTACATAATAGGCTTACATAATGCTTTACTTTCGAGACGTGTATGCCATGCTTTGACACTAGCTCAATAGGTGAAAAAACATGTACACTTACAAGTTTATGCATATTATTACTTGTTTTTGCAAACAAATATTATTTGTTCTACTTGCTCCTTATCGTTACTAGTCTTTGCTAATTTGTTGTATTCTATATTAGCTCGAACAGAACTCGACGTTCAAACGTTCATAAATATTCAAACCTGCATTGCGCTCGTGCCTCTCGAGAGGCTGCACCATCCTTTGACAAGTTTTAGCGCACTTAGAGCACAACTTATACGACACAAGGGAGGTGAAGATCTCGGTCGAGTTTATTTTTCCATCATCGTCGTTTCCATGGTCGTGGAAAACGATGCGAGTGGTTGCGCTCTCCTCGCACCATACCCACGCACCCTGCTTGCGGTTGTCGACAGCGTAGTGGTCGAGCATTGGGAACCAATCGAAAGGAAACTCTAATGGCCGCACGCCAGCCTCCCCATACTCCACCATGCATAATTATGAGGACCTTATGCAACTCGCACCGCTTGTTGGGGCGAGTGAGTCCATAGCAGTGTCGACATCGGATCCGGTCCGACCTTGCCAAGTTAGCTCGGCATCGTTGCCTGGTAGCACTTCATTTTTGTCGCATGATCTATTATTTTTGTCGCACCATGCGACACAGCAATTATATTCTGGGGCGACAAAAGTGAGTACGGGACTCATTATTGTCGCAGTGCGACAAACAGTGAGTAGGGGGCTCATTATTGTCGCAGCGACAAAAAGGAGACTGATATTTACGGACAGATAATTTACGGAAATTATACAGCAGATTATGGACTGTAAACATAATATTACAGTTTACGGAAGAAACATATGCAAACTAACTAACAATTGGTAGGAGAATGTGCTCACGTTAGCAAAGCATGCTCGATTGTCTACTCTATATTCATTACATAACTATGCTTATACATCTTTACAATAAATGTGCAGTGCATACTATTTCGAATGTGAAGTCAGGTATGAACAAAACAAATCCTGTAAACGATTGACTTCTAAAATCTAAAATCTAAAAGATAAGCAGGTTGCTGGGCACCGCAACATGCATTTCGCCAGCGATAAAAGTAAAACTGAAATACCTGCACAAAGCGAACGCTAAAACGTCAGAACCAAGTGATAAGATATTGCAAACATCATAAAAACACGCAGGCATACAAACATTCGAAGACAATAAGCTCAAACTACACTCTTCACAAATTCCACACAGCAACATGCGTATCGCCAACGAGCATGAAATAGTTGAAATACCTGCACACGGTAAACGCAAACATGTCAGAAATAAGATGAACGACAAACCAACCGCACACGCAACGAGAAACAGCACACACGCGAAACAGGCATTCAGGAATGCGAAACAGGCAGTCAGGAATGCGAAACAGGCAGTCAGGAATGCGAAACAGGCATTCAGGATATCCTGCAAAATTACAGAGAGCAAAGTCAGTGAGAGTGGTGGGACTCGAACCCACGCTGCACAATCTGTGCAGATATCGCCCTCGAAAAGAAAACACCATACGAGAAACACGCAGAACGAACACAAAACAGGCGCTTGAAAACAAATAGCAAATTCCTGAAGAATATCAGTCAGTGAGGGCTTGTAACAACAACAAATCCGTCGGGCAGCAGTACAGCCCGTCAGTCAGCCTCGCTACAAGATTGCCCTCTACGAAGACATGCAAGGGGCGCCAGCAACCGAATGTTGCTGGCGGCATCGGACAAAGCGCAACAACGAACGTGACTTGTAAAGCAAGGAAACGCTACTCAGCAAGGATGATGGGATTTAACCGGGAAATAGTTAGTATGCACGATACATTCAGCAGAACAAAACGGGACACAGCAGGCAACGGTGTCAGGTGCGCCGCAAAACGAAAGCTTAATGAATTAACGTGTGAGTGAATATCTGATATGTGAAATCAGCCAGCAGCGGCCCGCGTGGGTCTCATGTCTGGATGAAGATAGCGGATGGAGATAGCGAAAATTCAGAATGAAAGTTGATGACAGACACAGTGTTTCGGGTGTGTCATTCAACTGTGACACTGTAATCTTCGTCGCAAACCCATGCCACGTCAGCATGTCTGCCAGGTGAATTTTTTTTGTCGTGTCGCAAACCCATGCCATGTCAGCATGTTGCGAAAGTCTGGAACCAGTCGCATCGCATTTGTCGCGAGGAAGCCACACTTAAGGGCTTTTTGTGGTGCAGTTTTTTAATGTACCAATATATAAATCGAAACTGATCGCGTCGCTGATTGGCTTATCCATCGTCTGCAAAACCATCTCGTTTTTGTCGTGTGATCCCTTTCCCTTGTCGTCCCATATTCATGGTGCCTATCTCAGGCGCTCGCACTTCTTATTGGCGGTTATGGGCGATCAGTCCAAAACATCTCATGTAAGCCACCCTGAAATCTGTAGCACGTGCGCCTTCTATAATTATACAAAAAAAATGTGCTCCTTGTACGTGCACAGTCAGCTTATGGTATTTCGCGTGTGACCCATATTCATGGAGTTTATCTAATCTCATGGCTCCTCTGATTGGCGATCGGTCGGAAATATCTTTTATACGCCATCTGAAATCTGTCTCGCTGATAACTTCTGCATGAATATCCATAATTCGATACTACGCCCAGGAATATTCTATGCGTCTCTGATTGGCGGCAATGCTCCACCGATTTGTATAACTCTCCTGCTTGCCATCTTAAGGTGACCGGTGTGGACTGCAATATAATTATATATGGGCGGTTACTCCCGATCTGACAGGGAAATCACACTGTTTCCGTAAAAAAGGGCCCCAAAGGTGGACAGTTCTGGTAGTATCGTGTGCGTCGATGTCACTTTTTCCAGGAAAACCTGTTTCGCTCCTATAAGGGAAACGCAGGACCTTGCAGCTTTTTTTTGAAAAAGCTGCGAACCGTCGGTGTATAATGTTGAGTATAATCGGATCTGTTTGCGACACGACAAAAAAAATACACCTCGCGACACAAAAAAGGCGCTTCCTCGTTGCCTTGTAATCGGTGTCGGGGTCGGTGCAGGCCTTCGCCCCGCACTTGTAGGCGGTGCCAAGGCCGGTGCAGGCCGAAGGCCTGCCTTGACAGTGTCGGTGCATGCCTTCGGCCCACACTTGTAGGCGGTGCCAAGGCCGGTGCAGGCCTCCGGCCTGCCTTGACAGTGTCGGTGCAGGCCTTCGGCCCGCACTTGTAGGCGGTGCCAAGGCCGGTGCAGGCCTTCGGCGTGCCTTGCCAGTGTCGGCGCAGGCCTTCGGCGTGCCTTGCCAGTGTCGGTGCAGGCCCGTTAGAGGCTATCGCATGCATGCCCGTCAGAGGCCGTGAAGTGCCAAGTCTAAACTTGTGGGGGAGCATGCAGCGCTATGCAAGACCGCGACAACCGCCGTACACGAGGAATGTCACACGAGCGCGAGCCCGCGTGACTAATCCGGCCCGAAACTAAGGCGCGACCATTCCAAGCGCAAGATCAAAAGGAAAAGGAATCCTGGCTGCAGAGCGAACCTATTAACAGCGCTCAACCAACAAGCAAGGGAGCCACGCGCAAAACCGCACCTTTCCCGCCGCGGAAACACAGTTCTCGAAGGGCCGAAAACCGCAGACCGTGCCTGCAGGCCCGCACGCCATTCCAGCCACCCAACGACAAACACGCCAAACAAACACAAGTTCTAGACTTCAAGAAAGACTCGAGAGCAACACGTTAACGCAAAACATGCTCCCATTCGCAAAATTAAAGACAATTCCAAAGCACATACGCAAAGGACGCTACGCCACGTCAGAGCAGCCGTTCCATCCGAGGACAGAACGGACTCAAAGTACATTCGCAAAGGGGAGGGAGGACCAAGGGCCCCAAGCTAAATCCTCCATTGCCATGTAGTCGTACCAAACTACGTCGCGGATCAAAGTACTTGGCGATCGTTCTCCTACAGCACCTGAATCCCACAACCACGCACCCGCCAACACGAAGCAGAAACGCACGACACACTGTTCTAGATTTCAAGAAAGAAACGTCGGGCGAAAGGCATTACGCAAGGGGGGTGCAATCAGAATACGCAGAAACAGAAATTTTCAGGAAGCGACCGGTAAAAACGATCCAATTACCATTTTGTAGGAGGCTACACTCCAGCTTCTTCACTTTTTCAGTCAATGCTGCGCGAAATCTGACTGGGACTCCGATCTCGGGAGCCGCGGAAACACATTTAGCGTGAGGGTACCCATTATGGTACACGCGTCCCAGAGGCGTGACTGGGTATTCAAACGTATTTCTAGGCATACGGGCATTACACCCGTAGGTCCGAGAAAATTCGGACTGGGTGATTCGCCGCATCCGGACGCCAGTCCCCTCGACGAATGAGCGGTGCTCCTTGAAAGAAGCAAAATAAACACGCTCCGCCATGCCGGTCCATTCAGCCTTCGTACTAGAATGTCCTAGTGACACAGTGAAAACGCTGAACGCCGTAGGGTTTGAGCGAGGCAATCGGGTATCTCAAAAGATGGAAAAGAATACACGACTCTCAGGCTATCTAAGCTCTGAGGCCGTCACTAGGCAATCATATCGTGTGTCACAGTCTAAGCTACCGAAGTCGAACTACTGAGTACAGGTAGGAAGTCACTGTACTGTCACTGTCACTGTCATACGTCATACGTGATACTGAACTACTGAATCTCAGCACACCACCTCGGCTGAGGTGGCACAAGAATGTGAAACAGGTAGCTAATGCAAACTAAGAGGTCCCCGTCCACGGATCAGAACAACATCAACCAAAGGGCCGACCTGCCGCCATCCCCGCTTCCGGCTAACCCTCTAAACCGAATGCTAAAGTACTAGTATATGCATGCCAACTAGGTGGACTGCCACAAGGATATGAAAATAGCAACTGGTCTCTGCCAGATCTCGCTCCCCGATAGATACTCTCATCTGATGCTGCTCAGCTCGACGGTCAACCAGTACTCGAGGTCATAGAAGATGTCAAAGAGGTACAGGATGTAGTCAAAGGCCAGAATCCAGTCAGATGTGCTTAAGGTCAGAGTAGAGCTGTCGGTGTCTAAGGTCTCATAGGGCAGGTCATAGGTACCAGTCTGTCCACGAACACAAAGTCCAGTCCAGAAGGGCACCACGTCAAAGGGCATCAATCCAGTCAGACCAGAAAGACCCCTTGCCCGACCGCTGCCGGCTCATAGGCCTGCAGCTCAGCCGGACAGAGGACCAGAGAACCTAGGAGTCACCCGCACCACTGGGGTGCGGGCGGATCACGTCCATGAAGGACTCGATCATGCTGATGATCACCCGCACCTTGTCCTTGAGCCCAGGAAGAGGTTTGGTGAAGATATCAGCCAGGTTGAGTAAAGTGTTGATGTAAACAGGCACTAGGTACCCAGCACACACCCACCCCCGAAAGCAGTGAAAACGGATCAACACATGCTTAATCTTGGTGGATAGCATGACATTCCTCAGAATGGAGGAGGCCGCCTGGTTGTCAATCATGACAGCCACCGGGAGCTCCAGCCTGGGAATGAAGGGTCCAGAGGTACCATACATGCCAGACCGCTGAGAGTGGTACTCCCGCGGACCGTCCTCATAGCCCGTGCCATCATATGGTACTGGCACGGCGTGAGGCAGGGCATACAGGCTGCTGTCAGGAACAGGCTCAGCCTCCCGGTAGTGTAGGGGGGAGGCGGGGCCCATCTGACCATGACCCATAGCATGATTCTCGAAGAACGTGGCCGCCCTCTGCATCCAAGAAGTGTCAGCTGCAGGGAAGGCCGTAGACAGAGCCAGAGCAGACACACCCGGCTCCTGCTGCGTAATTCTGATAAAGCCGAACATCTCCACAATCATATGGATAGCAGACATGGCCCGCTGCCCAACCACAGAGGCGGCCACATACTCAGATCCAGTGGAGGACATCTCAGCATCAGTCTGGCGGGCACATACCCAATGAAGGACCATGCCGTTGAGGAATACAATGCCTCCCGAGTAGGAGAGACACCCGTTGAGTTTGTCACGAGCATGGTCAGCATCCGAATACACCTGTATTGTGAGCACAGAAAGCGGTGCACTGGGGTAAGCATAACGGATACGGTAGTGCCGTGTGAAGTACAGATACTGAGCCACTCTCTGAAGTGCCTCCCAGGCCTGAGCCGAGGGGCATGAGGAGAACTGTGCCAGATATATGACTGAGTAATAGATATCTGGCCTGGTGCACCGTGCAATCCACAGCAGGGACCCAAGCAGCGAGAGATACGGGGTGACAAGGGTGAGATCAGGGTGCTCCGGCTTCTGGATAACGAGGTTCACATCCATCGGATTGTGATAGGTTTTGGCCGGAAGCTTGAACTTGGACATGAGCTCCTTGATCTGCCTGGTTTGGGACAATGCAATGCCCCACCGATCATAGTCAACCGCAAGCTGCAGGACGGCTGTCATACGGCCAAGATTCTTGCTCTTGAATGCCGCCTGGAAAGCTGCCCAGAAAGCCTGGTGGAAGGCATCATCACATGTCAGCCCGAAGTCATCCACGTAGACAGCCACGAAGGCCACGAACACAGAGGTCACAATATAGTATAGGCACGGGTCATATGTGGACTGGGTGAAGTGCATTCCCTGATAGGTGAAGGACTTCATGAATTTGTTGGCCAGCTTCTGCCAGGAAGCACCAGCCGTCCGTAGCCCGTAGAGAGCATAGAGCAGCTTGGCATAGCCATATCTGCCCTTATACATATACCCAGAGGGGAACCGCACATATATAGGAACCTCCAGACGGGCATGAACAAAGGCCTGACTGACGTCAAAGTGATAGACCATAACTCCCATACCAGCAAAGATAATAGACAGGATGAAGAGAAGGCGGAAGGTGGGCAGGTCTGCTACCGTGCATGCGGTCTCAGCTTGGGTGTAGCCCCAGTGCCATGTGGCAGCCACGGCCATCCGAGCTTTATGAATTTGGACGGGCGGTAGACCATCCCGTGGCTTCCAGGGCTTATTCAGCACAAAGATGGTGCTGGTGGCGATCTCACCGTCGGGTAGCACCTCCACCGGTTCTATCTTACCCTGGTCAATCAGAGGCTGCACCTCCCCACCGGTAATAGCCTCCTCCCACTGAGCCCCATCAGGCATAGACAGTGCCTGGCGGTACCCACCCGGCAGTGGCAGATCAGGAGCTGCAGTGTGGTACAGGCGCTCGGCGAGGTCAGCAGAGATATGACAGAAGCTGAGTGTGCCGCTGGCTGGCAATGTACCGACCGTGTCCTCTGGTGGGACCACATAGTGCGGAAGGAGCCACTGGTCCTGCTCCGGGTGGTCGGAGAAGGGAAGGTGGCAAGCACTGTGGGTATCAGGGAACACCACCAGACTGGCACGGAGGTCCATGGCATAGGCACGTGGGGCAGTCACATCACCGTAGGCCATAGGCCGGAAGAGCACCCCATAGGACCTGGACCGCCTCATGTCCGTGGACACAATGAGTGCCGGATACAGCGGATCACCGCGGGCCTCCTGAGCCTTAGCCAGAGTCCAGAGCGGGTAGTGTTGATTGACACAGTCAATGACCCTGCGGCGGTCCAGCCAGTGGACCAAGTCAAACCAAGCAGTGCCCGCAGGGTCAGCCATGACATACTGCTGGGCGGTGGTCCAGAAAGTGTCTGCTGAACCAGTGTCAAGCAACTGCACGGTGGCATAGGTCTCACCGTCCCGGGTGTCATAATAGGCAGCCACGGAATGGACCGTCACCACCATGTCAGTGGTGTAGTCCTTCCACGGCTCCGGCCTGTCACTGGGCACGGGTGCGGAGTGCTGCTCGTCGGGAGCGGGGGCAGGGAACGATGACATCACCTGCCCGAACTCTGAGTAGTTTCTGATGAAGTCTGGCCGGCCCTCGGAGACAACTTTGTTTCTCTCCAGGTCCAGTACCTTGTAGGCCGAGGACCTGAGGCTGATGCCCACAAACCGCCCCTGCCAGGCCCGGGGGGTCCGCTTCTTGGAGACCCCCGGATGGCGGGCCCGCATCTGCTGAGCATCCATGGCCACAGTGCACAGGGTGCCGAATATCTCGATACGGGAGTAGGTAAAGTGATAGCCCATAAGGTGATAGAATGGCACCACGGCGTCCCGCCCATGAGGCAGGATATCCCATAGCAGGCAGGCATGACTGTCTGCAAGAGGCCAGTAGGTGAGGTCCATACCGGCTGTCTCCAGGAGTGCACGGGAGACCGACGAGATCTTACCAATCACATATTCAGCCATGAAGTTCTGCCAGTGCAGGGTGGGTGACGACTGCAGGTGTTTGATGCCATGGTGTTTGTACAGAGCCTGTGCTGCAGGGTCACACAGCTCCGGGGCACAATCAGTGCGGAGAACCAGGCCAGTGCAGGCAAAGCCGTGATGAACAACATCTGCCAGGAACTGAGCCAGGATGAAGCTGTATGCCGACTTCTCAGCAGAGAAGTAGCAAAGTGTAAACCTCACAGTGAACTCCACAAAGGTCCAGCGGTACCTCGACCCGTCATAGCCAATAGGCGTGATCGGGCCTGTAGCATCAGCAGCCCACATAGACCCAGGCTTCTGAGCTTTGTATCTGTCAGCCGGAGGGTGCTTCGGACTCGGCTGCACTGTCCGCATACGGGCACACACAGCACAGGCCTCAGCACAGGTCCTGTGAGACAGCAGCTGCTCCCGGGTAACCGTAGTGCCAGGCCGGGCGATGTCAACACCAAGGTCCATGAGCTGAGCCAGCCTGAGACCATGAGCATGAGCATATGCGGAATGGCACCACCTCTCAGGGGTGAACCTCATGGACGTGTACTGATCACGGTAGATGATAGCCACCGGGAACGGGGTACCAGCAATGAAGACACGGTCCCCCCCGCCCTCCGAGCCAGCCGACTGAAGGGGCCGTCCAGCATAGGTGTGCTCACGACGGTAGCTGAATATGCCCTCTGTGCCAGCTGGGTACACATGTAGCACCTCCCAATGAATAAGGTGCTGCCTGAAGGTACTGAGGTGTGACTGGGGAATCAAGAAGAGGAATACCGTGTGCTCGGGGTCGGTTGCAAAGTCCCGGTTGGCCTTCTTGAGCATCCGCTCACAGGTGAGTCTGTCAAAGGGCGGGTTGCCATATATATAGGCACCGGCCCAGAGGTGACCCCAGCAGGAATCAGACAGTGAATACCTGACTGGGCAGGTCTGGTTGTTACCCACGCCGGGGGGGAGGTCGTCTCCGAAGAGGGAGATGTCAAAGTTGTGTTCCCCGGTCTTGGCCAGGGCAGCAGGCGAGCCCTTCAGGAAAGCCCACTTGGCATACTCTGAGCGTGCCCACATCCAGTCACAGATCTCACCGGTACGGACACGTGAGACAGTCTGGGTGAGGGCACTGGCTGCCCCCTCAGGGACCTCCGCCCACATATAGTCTGTGCCAGAGTCAATGATCCGATAGACACGGCCAGTAGGCAGGTGGGTGTAGGTGAGGGATACAAGGTCAGGGGACCCGAAGCCGAGGGATAGCATAACCCGAGAAGACAGCAGAGTGCGGCAGCCGGCCTTATAGTGTGAGTTTGGGAGAACGAAGTGGTCGATGGCGCCGTCCTGGACACAGACCCCATACAGGTGGAATGTCACAGTAGCATCCGTCCTGTGAGACCCAGCCGTGACCATGGTGAAGGCCACCGTACGGGTGTAGTCCACGTCGGTGCAGGCCGACAGGTCCCCACACATGACACATGTGGCTCCAGAGTCACACACGATGCCTCTGTCAACCCGGACGGGTGCAGGGACAGCACTGGCCAGAGAACTGAATCCAGAAGCAGCCCACTCCTCGTCGGGCACATGCAACGGAACTGACTCTGCACTGCCATAAACCAGAATACCAGTATAGCCAGCAGGTACCAGAGGGTAAACCACTGTAACTGACCCAAGCTGACCAGACAGTACACCAAGCTCCACAGAAGCATAAGTACCCACAGCATAACCAGAGACCAGACATAAGCCGGTATCACCGGTAGCCAGTCCATCAGCTGAGAAAAGCTGACCAGCAGAACGGCCGACGGACCCCCCTGCTGGCGGGGTAAGCTGACTGACTGACTGACTGACTGACTGACTGTCTGACTGACTGCCGCAGACCCAGAGAATACCCAAACAGTAGTGCCGAGGTACACAGGGCCAGGCTACAGATAACCAGAATAGCAGTCCAGACCGGTGAGGAGCGGCGAGAGGTACGGGGCTCACCCGCCGGAGGCTGGGTTGTTGAGGGCTGGTGCCCGCCCGTCGGTGACTGGCGGTTGACAAGGTGTCGCCAGGTGCGTACGGGAGTCCTGGCACCAACGGCAGGAAGACAGGCCGAGATAGCCAGACCCCAGGTGACAGCATGCCAAAGCACCAGAGCCCGTGGGTGCACCTCCAGCACAGCACCGGAGGCACCACCAGACTGCACCGCATCTGCCGTGCCAGAGAATGCTAGAATGCACAGCAGACTCATGTACATGTAGTGACCCGCCCCATAGGGCCTGCGGCCCGGGCCACCCGGACCCCTGGGTCGGGACGGCGGTGCCGTGCTCACCAGCTGCACAGCTCCAGGGAATTCGTTGTTGGTTGTTGTGATCCGCACGTCGGCTGCCGGCACCGCTGGCTGCTGCGGCTCAACACTGAAGTGCTGCATAGACATGGCAGGGTCCGAAGGCTGGTGCACGGCAACATGGAGCTGAGCAGGCGTCATCTCACCGTCGGGTCCGTCCCCATCGCCAGGGTCCTGGTACGAGTTGAAGCGGTTGACAGCGTCATAGTACTGCTCCTCCGAGCGGCCACATGAGTCCCAGATAGCCCACTCCGACTCAGTCCACGGCTCCCCACTGTCAACGGCAGAGTGCGGCACAACGGCAGCCGCCTGGGCCGCGGGGATGTCAAGCGGTGCCTCCCCGAGCTCCAATGAGTAAGTGTACAGGCATGACTCATACACCTCCTCCTCCGGATCGAGGAAAGCCGCATCCAACTCTGACAGGATGTCTGCAATGGGCGTGCCCTCGGGGTGGAACCCCGCCACATGAGCACTCTGCACTCCTCCAGGGCAGTCACGGCGGAAGTGAGGGCCGCCGCAGTCCCAGCACTGGACCGAGTGGCGGCCCTGTGCATCTCGCGTCACCCGCAAGGCAGTCGGTGAACCACCGGATGCAGGCTGCCGCTGCCCCTGAGTCCGCGGCGGAGGGGCATGAGGGGAAGGGTGAGAGCCCTTCCTGTGTCCCTTCATGTTTTGTTGTCGATTCTTTCCACCGCGGGCCGGTCTGGCGCGGGGAGCTGTACCCCTGTCGCCCCCAGACCGGTGAGCACCCTGTCCGGCCGCCTGCGGCTGAGCATCCTGAGTCTGTGGCGGGTGCCTGGGCTCGTCACGCCTGCGGCCACCAACAATGCGAGTCTGCGGGATGCCCGCACGGGCTAGAAGGGCGGCAGAAGGGGACTCCCCAGAGAGAAGTGAGGCCGCCAATGCGGAGACCCCATCCTTCTTCTTCTTCTCTTTAAGCAGCTTCTTCTCCTCCGTTTTCTGTTGGTGGAAGGCCTTTACAGCCAACGTGAACTGTTGAATGCCGAGAGCCCGCTTCTCCCTGCCCTCGGCCGTCTTAGAACTCCACTCCTGTAGAAGGTCCTTATAATACAGAGGGCACATGCGAAGGGTGAGGAGGTCCAGGGCGAACCCCACACCCCACACATCGTCAGGCTCTACACCAGGTCTGAGCTCGGAACGGATAGCGGTGTGGTGCTGCATGAAACCCTTAATATAGGGCTCGGGGTCTACATCCTCCAGCAGCTCGATCGCAGGAGCTGTCTCGAATAGGTAACCATGGGAAACCCACGGCCTGCGTCGTCTGGCAACGGCTCGGCAGACAACCAGCCACGCACGGCGTCCATCATCCGGAGACACCGTAGCCGACTCCTCAATGAGCCGAAGGCACGACCCACGCACCAGCGACGTCAAGACGCGAAAGAGAATGCGAGTGGCTTCAGGAAGAACAGCCGTCGTGAGGTCAGTCGGGTGGAATACCGTGTCAAACTGAAGGTTGAAGTCGGTAAGTTGGGTCTGTACCGCTTTGGTGAAGCGGTCCAGTGCAACTTCTCGAGGCACCTGGCCTTTGATCTTGTCGATGTCAAAGACCCACTCCGAAGCCTTGATGTGAGTGGGCCGGCACTGGTCACGAACCTGCTGAATAATGCTGGCCCGGTGACCAGGCTCGCGGAGAATCGTCTGGCAGTCCTTAAGGAAGTCCCTGAGAACCAAAGCACCGTCCGAGTCATCACTGTCAAGCGGGCGACGCTTTACAGGTGTAGGGGGCACAGGCTCTTCAGGGCCGTCGCTGAAGGGAAGCGCCCTCCGCGTGTCGATCCCAGCCGGGACCGGCGTGGTAAATCCATCCGAAGAATCCACGGTAGTCATGGCAGCCGTAAACGAAGCACCGGCGCGATGAAACCCTAACGATAAGGGCGAGCCCCCCTCAAGGAAGGGGCCAAATCTGAAATAAATTCAAAATCTGCTCCGATGCCCACGAAACTCGGTAACACGGCCGGGATTGGCGAAGTAAAAATACTCTCCAAAGGAAAATGTCTGAGCCCAACTACTCCGTAAGTTATAAGCGTCCAAAAACGGCCAAGTCGCCCGCAAGATTACAAAATCCGCTCAATATACACAAACAAGCGGCAAGCGTGGCGAATTAAGGTAAAATGTCACGGGTAAAGACGCATAGAGTTGCGAGGAAAAATGCGGAGCGGCGGGGGTGGGCGGAAAGTAGGAGTGGGAGGTCGAGGTCCTTGCGCTTGTCGATGTCCGAGGTCATGGCCCGTTTAACGTGTCGCGATCCACTTGGTACCAAACTCTGCGCAATGCTGCATACAATCGGGGGCCCCAGCGCTCTCTGACCCATCTTCTCCGTACTCTCCTCCGCCACTCGTCGCGCTTACCTCTCCATCCACGCAGTCAGTTGTGCCGCGAAAACGCGGCACCCCGCAACATTCTACCTACTCAGCCACGCTCGCCCCTCTACAGCTTTAGCCAGCCATTTAGTGGCTTTGAATCAAAACCACTTTAGGCAAGTGGTGGGCCTATAGCCTACTAGAATGTCCTAGTGACACAGTGAAAACGCTGAACGCCGTAGGGTTTGAGCGAGGCAATCGGGTATCTCAAAAGATGGAAAAGAATACACGACTCTCAGGCTATCTAAGCTCTGAGGCCGTCACTAGGCAATCATATCGTGTGTCACAGTCTAAGCTACCGAAGTCGAACTACTGAGTACAGGTAGGAAGTCACTGTACTGTCACTGTCACTGTCATACGTCATACGTGATACTGAACTACTGAATCTCAGCACTTCGTCGTTGCCTGAAACACACATATGTAAAGTCAGTCACTAAATTGACTAAAAAACTTCAAGCGAAAAAAAGGCAGCAGAATATTTATTGGAAACGCACAGTGAGGAGAAGGGGGTTGGACGGAAGGAACCCACCTTCTTTGAAACAGGGCTTGAAGAAGGAGATTTCGTTGCGGCAACATTGCCAGCGGCGACGGCTTGCAACGGCCGGCGAACCTCCGAGGCGACAGGAGATGTGCAGCGATCCCCACCGTTCGAGCCGAAAGCAGGACAACACATTGAAGATCACCCAGCCTACGCCACAGTGATAGAAATAGAAAACGCCCGGACCTAAAACGAAGAAGTCAACGGGTAAGGGGGTTGGTGGAACCTGTCAATTAACATCGAGCCATTCCTCTGCGATGGCAAATGCTTTCATTGCCGGGTCAAAAATATGTTGAGAGCAATACGATTGCACATCGCGCAAAACACGCTCGTGCAAAGCGGTGGCGTTCGGTTTCGTTGTTCATTTTGCGTGGGACACCAAAACTTGAAAACATACTAAGGTGGAGGGAGAGAACTAGCCTTAAGTACAGCATTCTCATGCCGCCGAAGGTAATTGTTTGCCGGAGAAAACGTGGCCATCTAAGATACGTCCCATTGAAACCGCGACAGAAGCCCAGTGTGCCAGCAAGGCGCATGTGGATATGATGTTACGAACAGCGTGAGGCCACATGTTAGCTGGCGGAGTATACGGGGCGGCGGTCTCGTCATGCTGAAAAATGGACAGGAAATCCTCTGGATATTTACACGAACTTCCCTGTGAAACGTTTAGAAAGAATTGAGCTGGCGGAGAGTGGGAGGCGGCTGTTCAATGGTTCCAGAGTGTTTGGGAATGAAAACTTAGGAGCAAACGTGCCCTATTCAAATTTAGATGGGAGCAGGGCCGCAGGGAGCAGCGCAGCGTGCTCGATTATCGCGTCGCTGATTGGCGATACGAGGAACATCCAATTTACAGCTGAGATCTTCGGCTCACACTGAGAAGTTTTACGACAAATTCCTAATTGGAAATTCCGCATATCTTCGTGGTATGATTCGGATGTTAAAAGGTGTCACTCATTGTCGGTTACGCACGGTCGCTCGATACAATCCCATGTAGAACTGCTGAGATCTTCACACTGAGAAGGTTTGCGACAAATTCAT